>CABHPP010147932.1:0-28570 GCA_902168425.1 Peromyscus attwateri
TTTTTTGTCATTTAGCATTTAGTTGTTATACATGATGTAGATACAAGGCCCTTGATATATGGGGAGGATGCTGTTGATTTACATCTCTTTTGGCTCAAGCGTCCAAGTGAGTCCCCTTACAGGCACACCCCATTCCTGCTGCTTTCCAGGCTCAAAGATGTATGTGGGAAGTCTGAAATTGGAAGAGCTGAATTCAAGTCTCTGCTCTACCACCTTCTAACTAGCTGGCTTGGGATGAATCTCTTGACTGAGCACCAGTGTCTTCATTGATAAGACAGGTAAGATATCTACCTTGCTTGTCTCACAGGATTGCTGAGAAGGACAAAATGCAGCTGATGACTACAATAAGATTTCTAGTAGCCAATGCAAATGAAACTGCTGCTAAGTTTAGAATGAAACCAGTGGTCCAGTTACAACCACAGCCATAAAGATGGACCAATGACTGTAGCACCTTAGACAGTTCAGTCAGTTGGGTAGATGTCTTTGCTCATTAAAGTTCACTAGCTTACTAAAATGGACTAATGATTCTTTACACTGGCTAAATCAACAAGTATATGTTTAGTATTAACTATCTGCATGTCAGTCTCCTTAGGTTGTAGAAGATACAAAGAGGTCATCTGCTACAAGGTCTTATTAACCAAAAAAGTAAAAGACAAGAGTCATACATAAGAGGGAAATAGAGATCAAAGCTCTCAAGGGAAGAATTTTTAAAAAATTGGAATAACCACAAACTTCCTAGTGAAGATGTGCATACAATACAGAATGCAGGTTGGTGGCTGGGTGCCCTGTCACTGCTGATACTTCAGTTTGTATTTTCTGTGAAACAGTGTACTCTCCTAACACAAGGGCAGTGTTGCCATTAGAATGGAAACATTACCACTGACAACAATACCTCCTGGATTCATTCATTTTAGGCAATTGACCTATGTGTAACTTGTAGCAAAAGCATCCAGGGATCCAGTTTGGGACCACATATTGGATGAAGCTATTGTCTTTCCTTATTTCCTTTTTTTGTCTTTTTCCCTTATGCACAAAGTTGTGTACATTTTAATTAAGGAAGGTTATTTGGAAATAGGGTCTCTCAGGTGATCAAATGGAGTGACACCATTAAGGTTGTAGTTTAATGTAGTTTGACTGGTATCCTTATAAAAAGGGTAAATTTGGACAGACACACACAGGGAGAATGCATGTGAAGATGAAGGCAGATATCTTGAGTTATATGTACAAGCCAAGGAGTGCTAAGTTTGGCTGGTGAACCACCAGAACAGGAGAGAGGCATGAGACAGGTTCCCTCATGGTTTCTAGAACCAAGTGCTAATACTCAATTATAGATTTCTACTTCCAAAATAGCGGGACAAACAATTCTGTTGTTTGTGATACTACACCATACTACTTTATATGATGACCCTTACATCTAATGTGTCAGATTCGTAAGCAAGAAATACTCAGTCGTTGATTGATAAGTGATATTAGTCACCGACAGTGGGAGTGGTGTAATAGAGAAGGGAAGGTTTGGCTGGAAGGCTTACACTGTCCTCCTTTCTGCCTAGGCCTGACCTGGTCAGTATTGATGTTGTTTCTCCCCATTCTTCCTCTCCCTGACCAGTGGCCTGCCTTGGCCACTCTAGGTGTTAGTACAAGTGAGTGGGCAAAGTCAAAGGCTAGCTAGCATTCAGGCCTGGGATCTAAAGTTGGTCAAGGGCTAGGAGCAGATTTTCTACATGCCATTTTTCTCTCCTTTTACATGAGTATAAACTTTCATCTCTCTGTATTTCCCGATTGTGGATATAACGTGACCAGCTGCTCCAAGCTCCCATTGCCTTGACTTCCCCACCAGGATGGGTGTGCTTTGGATCCAAGAGTCAAAAATAAACCCATCCTAAGGTTGCTTTGGTGAGGCTATTGTACTGAATCAACAGGAAAATTAACTAAGATGATTTGTTTATGCAGGTACTTTGCCTATGGAGTGTCATCTGCCAAAGCTGAGTAAAAGGATGCTTTAGGTTTTGGGTTTATATTGGCCCAGCTTCCCACATGTAATATGTTAAGGATTAATTATACTATTTCAGAAGGCCACTCATCAAATATTGAAGATTAATCTTACATGCCTTAGGAGGTGATGCAAAGCTAGAAATATGCGATGTTTTATCATATGTTAGATATAGCACATGCTACTCACAGAGAATTGGCTTCTCTTGAATTTGGCTTCAGTACAGAACATATTGCTGACATATGCTCTGTTACCCTTGTGATTGTATTTGCCTGTTGTATAATGCATGGTTTCCATCGAGCTGAAAAATTTCTGCCTTTGGGTTTTGATAGAGTAGAACTTTTACCTTTAAGCACTTAAAGATGTGAAACATGTCACTGATTTAGAAAAGGAATTAGGCAATGACCCTGTGGACCCTTGGATTGAAAAAAGGCGGAGCCTAAAGCTTTAAAAGATGTACTGATTTCCAGAACATTGTCTTAGTCTGTCTATAATGCTCTAGCAATATCCTCAAGATTATGTAACTTAGAGATAATAGATATTCACTTCCCCACAGTTCTGGGGGCTGGAAAGTCTAACATAGAGGTGCCAGCAGGTTTGATGTCTGGTAAGAACTGCCCTCTGTACCAAGATGACATTTCCTTTCTATGTCCTCTGAAGGGCATGGTGGAAAGCAGAGGGGAAAAAAGGCCTGGGCGCTGTGTGATGCCTCTTTTAGAAGGACTTTAATCCCATTCGCATGTGAGAAGCCCTCAGTAACTTGTAACTCCCATGGGCTCCCCTTCTTAATGCTATTGCATTGGTGGTAAAGTTTCCACATGGAACTTGGAGAGAAGATACATGTTCAAATGGTAGCAACTATTTATACAGAAACATATCAAATGGACTTTTTATGATTAACACTAGTAATTTCTGATTTCCTTAGAGAAATGAGCAATGGAATATATTGAAATGCTGTCAGCCTATGTTGAAAATATATATTTTCTTCTTTTTGCCTAGAATTCTAGCCTTCCTTTCCAGTTTAAACGCTCTGTCCCATTGTTCAGCCTTTCACATAGACAAGTTGTGAGGAAGATAAAAAAAAAAAAACCTTCTTGAGTTTGTGAAGTTTATTATCAGGCTATCAGTGGAGTAAAATCCAATGGTCTGATGTACTTTCAGACTTTGTATTTGTGCCCCAAAGAGGGCGCCAAAGCTCCCAGGTATCATGAGAGTATGAACCCTGTTTAAGCTATCAGGAAGTAGTATGATTTCTGTAGACTTTTTATAAAGCAGAAGATGCAATCCACATCTTTTCAAAAACACAAAACAATACTGTATATGGTACTTTTTTAGTACACTTTTTAGAACAGAATCTCTATACTCACCTCTCTCAGTCTTGCTAACTTCGGCAGGTCACTGAACCTTTCCCTATAACAGGACAGACAACTGAACTTGTAGAGCTACCAAGAACTTTAAGAGTGCCTGGTACAATGTCTGGCAGACAGCATACACACACAAGTGCTGGCGATGTTGCTGGTGATGCCATCCATCAGTATCTTGGTTGGAAAATGAATACTGCTGGGTTAGCAGGAGTAGAGACGCCTTTCATAGCACTGCTGTTGTGGGTCCTCCCTTTACCATCTCCTTTTTGGGGTCTGTGTGCTCAGAGCATTTGGAGCAACTGGCATGAAACACAATTGTTAAGGAGAACTTGTTACAACTGCCTGTGGATCTAGTGGTGCCTGTTAAATTCCATGTGGTCTCTGGGTCACTAGGAGTTAGATATTACTATCAAGAGAGAATTTTGGGACTGAGACGATAGATGTTGGTAGAGTGCCTTGAAACTCAAGGATCTGAGTTTGTCTCACATACCTCATGTAGAGAACCATCACCACCCACTACCAAGAATGTTGGCACGCCCTTTAAAACGCCGGTGATGGGGAGACAGAGACAGGTATGGGTCCCTGAAACTCATTTGCCAGCCAATCCATCCTACTTGGCAAATTCTAGACCAGTGACAGACCTGTCTTAAAAAAGAAAAAAAAAGTCATTTGAGAAATGACTGGCTTCCTCACATATAAACGTACACAGGCATGCATACCTGCACACAACACATGTACACACACACACACACACACACACACACACACACACACAAAAGAGGTAGACTTTTAGGTGAGATTGATGGATTGAATGAGACAAAAATGAAGGGTTGAGGTCTTTGGTTTGAAGGTCTTCCATGGTTCAGCTTTCCTCAAGAATAGCATCTGGGCTGAGGTCAAAGGATAAGATTAGAACAAGAAATAGGAGACAGGAAGGCTGAGAGTTTCTCCTCCTGAAGTCACAACTGACCTTCCTGATGGATTCCTATACCTTTCTGAAGAGCCAGTTCAGAATCCCCAGTGTGGTCCTCTAGGCAGACACTGCTAAGTCATTACCACGAGAGAAGTTTCTTTCTGGATAGCTCGTGAGAATTCCAGACGTTTTGGACACTATTAAGAAAAATTAGCAACAGAAGCAGCTCAGCTCCTGAGACATCTGCTTGAATGAGCCTTCAAGGGCTCACCATATTTTATTCTCCACTTCTCACAAACAATTGTTTTAGTCTAGCTTCCAGGATAAAAAGCAGAAAAACAGCAGGAAGTTGATACTGAGCTCCCAACTTCTCTAACTTTCTGTGTGGCTCACACTGACTCCAAACTTCCCAGCCTCCTGCTTCAGCTCTTGCATTCAGGGATTATAGGTATTTTCTCCCACACCTGGTGAACAAGTGATAGTTTCTAACAGTTGGTGTAGAATGTAAATGTCGAATATAAAGCCATATTCTGAGCTTCGCATAATTGCATTAGAACCCATTCACCCGTCTTAGGATATGAGTCATCTTCTACCCATGCCTGATCTTGTAACATCAGGGCAGTATCAGAAAATGTTGGTTCATTTAGTTGCTCAGATCCTCTGCATGTGAACACATCTCATTCCTCCACAATGATTTGTAAATTTCCCACCACAGTCTTATCAGCAAGGTCTCTAAGGGTGAGAAAACTCTCAACTTCATCATGTTGACACAAGTTTTCCAACATTCTCCTTTTCACTTCAAAACTTGAATTTTGTCTTTCACAACAAAATTTATGATCCGATTTCCTAAAAGTTACAGCGTTGACTTTGAGAAAACATCTGCTAACACCCCAAGTCTGAATAACCATTTTTTTTGTCTGTTATTCATTCTTTCAAGCAAAGATGGTGTTTATGGTAAGCCGAATAATAGCTCTGTCCTAGCTGGAACCTGTTAAAATTTCCTCGAAACAGCAAAAGGGACATGGCAGATAAACTTCAGCTAAGGATTTGAAGAGTGTGAGATTATCTTGTATTACAGGGGTTGGCTGGCCCATTGCAATCACTGGGGTTCTTATAAATAGAACAAGGAGGCCAGGGACTTGAGGAAGTTATGCCTTTTACTTTAGAGACAGAGTAAGTAGCCATGAGCCTAGGAAATGTAGGCAGCCTCCTGAACATGGAAAAAAAGCAAAGGCATAAATTCCAAAGATCTTCAGAGGAACATAGTCTTGCTAAATTTTAGCCTAATGGGACTTAGGTGGAATTTCTGACAATTAGATGTTTAGAATAACTTGTGTTGCTATGAGTCATTATGTTTGCATTGGTTTGTTACAGAATCAATAAAAAGGGGATATGATAGTTCTTGAAAACAGCTACTCCCAGGCCGGGCGGTGGTGGCGCACGCCTTTAATCCCAGCACTCAGGAGGCAGAGCCAGGCGGATCTCTGTGAGTTCGAGGCCAGCCTGGTCTACCAAGTGAGTTCCAGGAAAGGCGCAAAGCTACACAGAGAAACCCTGTCTCGAAAAACCAAAAAAAAAAAAAAAAAAGAAAAGAAAAGAAAACAGCTACTCCCATCATAACCCAAGCGTAAAGTCCTTTTCCTGATAACAACATGGTACTGACTACAAGATATAGCACGTGTGCCTTCCTTACCAATTTTTAGAAATGTGGATTAAAGATAAATAAACAAGGTTAAACAAAATTAACTCTTTTTGCTAATTCAAACTCACAAACGACATTCTTTGGGACCTTTCCCTCTCTTGCAGCAAGTGTGTCCATGCAGAACACTGTGATTATTAGTAAGTTTGATGTTAATGCCTTGATTTGTGACCAGGCACAGAAGTTTCATTCTCTGTTGCTTTTGTTCCCTCAATACAAACATCAGTGCAGTCAGAAGACAAATGATGCCTTAAGATCCACAAGGAACTAGTTATGATGTTCAGCACTGCTGGAAAGTGTTTTGAAGAGAGCCAGGATACCGCAGACCACATCATAAAGACTACAACATGATAGGGTAAGTCTGCATTTTACAAACATTGTCTCAAGAGATTCTCCCTCCCACGAAGGGGTAGAAAGATGCTAAATCATTCATTACAGGCTGAGTCAGTCTTCTGAAAATCTCTCCTCCCAGCTGTCTTTTTGTATCAGAAGTCAGTGGGTGGGTGACATTGTGACAGTGGCTGATAGTGTCAGGGTTGGCTGTAGAGTGTCTAAAGGGTGGGTACACTATGCCTTTTTTTTTTTTTATTCAATTTGGGTCTCTGAATATTCCGCTCAAAGGCTCTGAATTTTATAGTGGAGCTCAAGAAGTTACAGGTAAAAATAATTGTTCTGCAAGAGAATTGCCAGGTCTCCTTTTAGCATGAGTTAAATATCACCTTGTATTGATTTGATAGGTCTGCCATAATAAAACACCATGGATGTGAAGTCTTAGCGATGGATATGTTTTTTTTTTCTACCAATTCTGGAGTCTGGGAGTCCAGGATCAATGTGTCATCAATTACAGGTTCTGGTGAGGCCATTCTCAGTGCATAGGCTGTCAGCTTCACTGTGAACATAGGGTTAGGGCCTTATAGTCTCATCTAGCTTTTTTTTTTTTTTTAACTTCTCTAAAAGTCCTGTATCCAATATAGTCACACTGAGTAAGGGTTTCAACACATGAACTCGGGAGGAGACACTGTTCAACCTGTGCCCCACCCCAAACCATGTTGCTCTTTGTGAAAAATGGAATATAACTCAGTAAACAATTTGTTAAAAACATATTTTTATTAATTCTTTGAGAATTTCATACAAGAATATGATTCACCCCCTACTCTTTTCTAAATCTGTATCTTGTTAGATGCTGTCAGATTGCCTGTTCAAACCTCAAAAGAAAAAATTTCTATTGATTTTTTTTTTATTATTTACCCTCAACCAAAGTTATAGGGGCCACACATCTACTCTCAACTAAGATAGCAGCTTACTTATTTCCATTTTAAAAACTGAATGCATGAGGTGGGGGAGTTTAAATGCACTGGGAGCATGGTGGAGTGTCACCAGCAAATGGAAATCACATTCATTTCTTTGCAACGATTTCCTGCTATTTAGAAATGGAATATTCCCTTTCTTACTCTGGCCAAGATATTTGTCTGCTGATGAATTAATTTAAGATGCAAGGCACAAGATGGAACTAACAGAATCTACAAACATGAAAAAAAAAAAAAAGATCGTCTTTTGGAATTAAACTTGACAGCCAGGGGACAGCACAAGTGTGCTTAGGACAGAGATTAGGACAGAGAGGACCACGTAAAGAATATCGGGGACTGCTGGCAGCACACGGGGCTGTAAGAAAGGCAGTTAAAGGAAACTGGATCCCAGTAAACGCTTCTCTTCAGCCTGGGGAATCACTCTTTTCTCATTATCATCAGCAGATGAGTGAGGTCTTCCTTGGCTCATGATGGACCTGCGCTCGCACAACAATCAATTTTCCTGAAGCAGATTCCTCTGCTGCCAGAAGCAAGGACAGTTTCCAGATGACTGCCGCTCCCGGCTTGCCAAAGCCTCCTTCACCGCCTCTGATGACCATATGTCCTGGAGTTTATAGACTGTGCCCGATTCCGTTCATCTCAGTAGAATGGAAACTGTCACAAAAATCTGACACATTGGTCTTCATCACATGCATTGTCAATATATGTCATAGAAATGAATACATTCCCACACCAGAGAAAAGCCCTCCTCGTCAGGTCAGATTTCCCAACTTTTGGATCACAACTCTAAAAAGCCTAGTGAGAGACAGGAATATTTAATGGTGCTGATATCCTTAATGGTGCAGAACTACTAATGCTGAACTGAACAAATGGCTACAGGGAAACCCTCTGTCAAAAGGACAGTATTCGTTTGTGTAAGTGTTGTTCACACATGCCTGTACCATCTGATTTTTGTTAGAAGCTCCATATTGAATTTTTGACTTTCAAACCCCTGAGCTAATCAAATCATTTTTCTTTATAAAGTATCCAGCTTGAGACATTTTGTTACAGCACAAAATGAATTAAGATATGATCCCACTTGATGCCCTTAAGACTATTGATAATTTTCCCGCTTTTGTTGAACCAAAAACTTAGAAAGTCTTTTCTGATAAGGGCTAATCTTTTTTTTTTTCCTTGGATTTGTGCATTTACTTGTTTGAAATGCCTTATAAGTGGGACAAACATTTTGAGATTATTTATCAGTTTAATGAGTCGTAGTTTTTTCTCTTGGTTTGTGAGCTGAGTAAGGAGCTCATAGGCCATGTTTTTTTGTGGATTTTTGCCTGTCCACGTGGCTCCAGTGGGCTCTGTAGCACCACCTGCTCTGTGTGGCCACATGCCGTATCTTTGACACAGGAGCACTCATGAGATTGTCCCTATTCCTTTCTGCTCCAATCATCCCCCCTACCCATGCAGCTTTGCTATAGATCGGAAAGCAGGTCTTCTTTCTTATTTTCCATTCATCCATGGCTGAAAGACTCCTTACACTTAATCAGCAGAGGTAATATTCTCCTTCCAAAATTTTGCTCAAGGCATTGAGGGTTATGTCCCTCATCTTCCCACTCTGGAACACAAAAATCAGGAAGATTATTTTTTAAAATTCTATTTTCTGCCCTGCCAAAGCTTTCCTTAGGTGGCCAGCTGGCTGGACACTGGGAAAACAGGAAGCAAGGTACAGCTGAGTGTCTGAGAAGTCAGGCGCCACCTTGCCGCTTGAGTGAGCTATCTGTTGGTCGCTTAAGATTCCACTGGGTAAGTTTTTGCAAGTGTCTTTCTTCCTCTTTTCTGGACTAAGAACAAGCTTGCAGTCTTGATGATAATCTTTGCAAATAGAATCCATTCTGTGTTGATCCTGATGGAAAGCCTCCCAAGACACCACTTTCTTGCCTTTTGTGTTCTTTAAAACCCATTATTAGCATGTATTCATTGCACAAAAATCAGTTTAGTGATGAGGACTTCATAGACTTGCTTTGATTATATTCACCCCCATTTCCCCCCGTCTCACCCACCTCACTTCAGCTGGCGCCTTTCCTGTTTCCCAAATAGATCCTTTCTACTTTTAAGCCCTATTTGTTAAAGTCTAGAAAAAAAAGTGATATTCATTTTCTGGTTTCCTTTGTAGAATTCAAAATTTTGAGGGAAAAACTTAGAAACATGATTATAAAATATTATGGATTGAATTCTGTTCCCCAAAAGTATATGGCAAATCTCTAACTCCCAGTATTTCATACTCTGACCTTATCGTTGCACACAGAATTAGGTGAGGTCCTGTGGAAATAACATAGCCTAACCTGATGTGACTGGAGTCCTCACGGGAGAGGCCACACACGAAGACTGAGGGTTGCAAGGATGCAACTGTCCACCAAGAATCAGACCGTTAGCAAATCACAGAAGGTGGGCAGCGAGTGAGGAAGGGTTCCCTATAGCCTGGCTTGGCTGATACTTTGATTTTGGAATTCTAGCCTCCAGATAAATTCCTGCATTGTAAAATACCTATTTTCTGGTACATTTTTATGGAAGTCCCAGAAAACTAAAATGTAAGTCATAGCTGTTTACATTATGCATTACCAGTTTTTCTATCGATGAATGTTCACTGTACATAGTGCTGGGTTTCATAACTCATTTGAACACATTTCTTCCTATACTCCTATTCCCTCCCCTTTTCATTTTTACCCATTCTGGCTAATAGTCTCCTACATTCCCCTCATCATATTCCCTTCTGGTTTTATGCCATGTATACATATGCAATCTTATGTATTTAGATGTATTTAGAGATATATGATCCACAAATGAGTGTAAATATGTGATATTCATCTTTCTGAATCTGACTTAATTGCTTAGTATCTCCAGGACCCCAGAAACCTTTCTCAGGCTGATTCTCAGCCAATGCTACATCTCTGACCCTGTAGGTAACTGCTGTTGTGTTATTCTCTATTAGTGCAGCTTCTTCTTGAGTTTTATGTAAATAGAATCATAATTTCATTCCCCTTAGCTTGAGCTTTTTCCTGCTTAGCATAAAATGCCTGTGAAATTCATTAGTGGTGTAGTCCGTACCTGCCGCTCATTGCCTTCAGAGGTAATGGCAGAGTCCTTTGTACAACTTGAAATAAAAATTAGTTCTCCTTTGGGCTTACTATGTAAATTGTTCTTATGAATTGACTTGATTTTGCTGTATGATTTTTGTGAAGGAAAAATAACCAGAGATGCCAGCGTAAGGGGTTACAATGAGTCTGATTTTAAAAATGAACTGACTCTGTTACTTGGTAGAACTAACGAGGCATTGAAAACCAGAGGAGAGAACACGCTGCTGGGAAGGCCTCCGTAGAGCTTTTGCTGGTATCCAGACATTTCTAGGAGTAAAACAGTAACATTGGATTATAAAACCACAGTATATTCCCTGTCGTCCCCAAACCATACTTCTAGAAATTAATAGAAAGGAAACAACTAGAGAAACATATTTAGCTTCAAGGGTGTTCTAGTTTGTATTGTTTATGATGACCTGGGAAGGTAGCAAGGGATGTGAGAGAGGATGAAGCAGAGAGAGGTTTGACTGAAAACATTAGGCCAGTGGTTCTCAACCTTCCTAATGCTGTAACCCTTTAATATAGCTCCTCATGCTGTGGTCACCCGCAACCATAATATTATTTCATTGCTACCCCATAACTGTAATTCTGCTACTGCTCTGAATCATAATGTAAATATCTGATATGCAGGCTATCTGATAAGCGACTCCCAAAGGGGTCATGACCCAGAGGTTGAAAAACCACTGCCTTAAGGCACACACATTAAAGAAGACTAACATATTGTTCTCTTCTGACTTCAACTTTAGCTTATTTTCATTTTAGATCAATGATGGAATATTTTGTGGAGCTTAAAAATTACCTGTGTTAGAAGATTATTTAATGGTGTGACAACGCTGTCTGCATATTGTTTACTGGTGAACTTGTTTTAAAACAATAAACAGGATAAATTCATTTTTTTATGATAAAACTATGCTAATATACAGTAAAGGCAGATGATTAAGTGACAACATGTTAATTAACAATGGTTAGCACTCAATGATAGGATTATGGATGATGTAAATTTTGTGTTTTGGGTTTTCCATTTTTTTTTTTAAATTTGAGACAGGGTCTTATTATGTAGTCCTGGTTGGCCTGGAACTCACTGTGTAGAGCAGGCTGGCCTCGAATACACAGAGACCACTTCTCTCAGTCTTGTAAGTGCTGAGATTAGGGGCATGTACCATTGCACCTGGTTTAGGCTTCCCGGTTGTTTGGCATTGTTTTTGAAATTGGAAGCTAGGCAAGATGGTTCATTCTTTTTTTTTTTTGTTTTGTTTTGTTTTGTTTTGTTTTGTTTTTCGAGACAGGGTTTCTCTGTGTAGCTTTGCGCCTTTTCCTGGAACTCACTTGGTAGCCCAGGCTGGCCTCGAACTCACAGAGATCCACCTGGCTCTGCCTCCCAAGTGCTGGGATTAAAGGCGTGCGCCACCACCGCCTGGCCAAGATGGTTCATTCTTATAATTCTAGTATTCAGGATGCAGAGGCAGGAGGATTGCGAGTTCGGGGCTGGTGTGGGCCGTGTAATGAATTCCAGGCCTGTCTGAGATGTATAGTAAGGCACTATATTAAAAAAAATAGAGGATTGCCTGTTGTAAAGGTCATGTTAGCTTTGTAACATGTGATGTGGCTGAAAGTGTAACAGTGGGTGATTAACACAGTCCATTGTGGCATTAATCTGAGATAGCCTTCAACTCAGTCAATTCTGCAGCACATTATATAAGCAAAACTCACCTCTCCTTGTTCATTTTATTGTTTGAGGATTATGTGGTTTGATCAAATCACCCCCTACTCCATCCTCTCCACTTCTCCCCTATCCTCTCCCACCATTTTCCCTTCCAACTTCATGTGTGCTCTCTTTCTTGAAAGACTTAATTCTGCTTTTTATTTACATGTATGTCTGTGCTTGTGTGAGCGTATGCCTTGTGTGTGTGGGTACCTGCAGAGGTTAGAAGACGGTATTAGATCTCCTTGAACTGGAGTTGCAGATGGCTGTGAGCCACCTTATAACTGCTGAGCCATCTCTCCAGCTCCTTGTGATTTTTTTAAAACCCAGAGTCCGTTTAGTGTTGCCGGTGAACGAATGGGCGTAAGGCCCTCAGCTGGAACTTGGGCAGTCTATTAGTAGACTCATCCAAAGAAAGATGATATTCTTCCCCTCCCACCAGCCATTAACTCTGGTAGCTCCTCAGCTAGGGATGAAGCTTCACGAGCTCCTTACCTGTCTGTGTTGGGAACCATTGTTGACTTCATCTTGTCCAGATCCTATGTGTGCGGTCACTGCCACCGTGAGTTCATGCCTGTGATGTCTCTGTGATGAGTGGAAAGCTCTGTTTTGAAGCAGTCTTCGACTATCACTCTTAGAAGTCTTCCTGCCCCTCTCTTCTGTGATGATCCCTGTGATGATCCCATGATTCCTCATGGGGAGGGGATGCGCTATAGATGTTCTATTTAGGGCTGTGATGCCATCACTTAGCCTCTGCACTTTGATCAGTTGTGAATCTGTATTAATCACCACCTGCTGCAAAAAGAAGCTTCTCTGATTAAGGTTCAGAGCTGCACTAATCTATGGTTACATAGGTAAGTACTTAGGTATAGTTTAATACCATGTCCATTTAGCTGGATAACAGTAGAAAGCTCTCCCCTGGGGCCCATGACCTGCCTGGCCACAGGTTCTTGGCTCATTTAGCAGGACCAGGCATGAGTTCCATCATTTGGCATGGTAGCAATTGGTTTCTCCCCATACATTTGTGCCACTATTGTGCCAATGGGCATCTCTCGTTCGGTAGGTCACTTCTGTAACTTGCATGGTTCACAGCTGGGTGGAGATAGGTGATGACTTATTCTCTCCAGTTGTGTGCAACAGCACCACTCCCAACACTATAAAAGCTAGTTGGCAGGGATGAAGCTTTTACTTTCCTTTTTCTTGATTACATTCTCTCTGGAAGAAATCCTTTTTAATCATAAGAAACATAATGTAAAGCTGTACGTTACTATCTATAAGAGATTGGCTCTAGGATATAAGTGTTCCAGAATCCACTACATGCAAGTCTCTTATATGTGGTATTACAATATTTATATATGGTATTGTAATATTTACATATAGCCTGCACATATTCTTCCTTACTTTAAATCATCTCTAGATTATTTATAATACCTGATATAATCCAAATGCCATACAAACATACTGTATTTCTTAGGGAATACAAAAATAGAATAAAAAAAGTTGTACATGTTCAGTACATAAACAACCTCATAGATAGACCTAATAAATTATATATATTTTGTATGTGTATGTGTATACAGGTTATATCATATATGTGTTTGTATGTGAGTGTGTACGTGTGCGTAAGGAGAGGTCAGAGGCTGATGCCATGTTTCTTCCTCATCACTTTCTACCTTATATATTGAGGCAGGATCTCTCACTTGAACCCAGAGCTTGATGATTTCCCTTGTCTAGCTAGCCAGCTTCTAGCTGTCCATCTCTGGGATTCTCCGTATCTACCTCCATAATACCAGGGTTACAGGTAGATCTCCATGCCTGCCTGATATTTATGTGGATGCTAGGGATCTGAACTCCAGTCTTCACATCCTGTGCCAAGTGCTTTACTGCTGAATCATCTCCCTATCCCTTACTAACTATTCTTTTGATCGGTGGGCATCCATCCACAGATGTTCAACTGAAAAAAGGAGAAATGACTGTATATTCACATCTGTAAAGATATACATTTTAGTCTAACATGTGAGTTGTTTTGCATCCATTCGCTAGTTCTGCAACAAAATGTGGGAAACCCTCTAAAGCCACAGAAAGTTCAGGTACACATTTTGAACCTCATGAGTAAAAAATATTTATTTTAATATGATATAAAGAATGAGGTAGAAAGATCAACCTGCATAGTCCACATGTTGCTCTGTTTTTTTTGTTTTTGTTTTTGTTTTTGTTTTTGTTTTTGTTTTTTTTTTTTCTGGAAAGAAATGACTGTTTTCATTCTGGAATGGGGGAATACGTATAGGTTTATTGGAGGCAGAGAGGACTGAATCACTGAATCAGTTGAGAGATTGGAAGGAGTGCAATGTTCTGAATACTTTTTTCTCCCCTAATATATATATATTTTATATATGCCAGATATCTAATGAAATAGTATCAAAAGGTGGGTTCTTTAGGAGGTAACAAGGTCATGAGGACGAAGCCCTCATGAATGGGATTAGTATCATTATAAAAGGCCAGAGAAGGCAGATATAGAACTATGCACTTAAGAGGCTTAGGAAGGAGGATTACAAATTTGAGGTCAAACTGGACTCTGTAATGATATGCTGTCTCAAAAACACATAAGCAACAATAACAATGACCATAAATAATAGTAATACTGGAACTAGAGAGACCTAAGAGAGCTTGTTGACCCTTCTCACCATCTGAAAAGTCTCATCTATGGAACACTATCCCTTGCCAGATCCCAGATTTGCTGATGCCTTGCTCCTGGACTTTCCAGATCGCCAAACCGCAAACATTCAATTTCTGTTTCCTTAGTCTGAGGTGTTTTGTTACAGCAGCCCAAACAAACCAAGATACAGTTGTTTTCTGGGCATTTTAATTTTAAATGTTTCAAAGATGGATGCCAAATTGTAATCTTGGGTTTGGATTGAATGCAAAGAACTTAGACCAGTGGGTCACTGTGGATGCCCCAGGGTCTGTGTCTGGAGACTTGGGTGTGAGGAAGGAGTCTTTGTCTCCGGTGTTTCTTGGTTTTGTGTTTTGTATTTTGTATACGTCTTTCTTCTCTTGAAGATAAAAGCAGATGACTAGTCTGTGGAACTTTATTTTAACATCTGGCATTCACTACAGTCCTGGGTAATTTATTGGTTTTATTTTCATCTGTTCTCAAGTTTAGTGTGTTTCTACTTAAGGTCAATAATTTATGGCATTTTGCAACAGAATAAAAATATTCTTTCCTTAATCTTTTGCTTGTGTCTATAATATTGACCTCTTAGGCTTTCTCTATCTCCCAGCCCCCTCAACACACACACACACACACACACACACACACACACACACACACACACACACACACACCTTTAAAGCCAATCTTATGGCAATATTAATGGCGTGGATTAGCTACAATCTTGTCTAGAAATTCAAATTATAAATCCTCTTCTCAATTTCTTCATCAGCAACTATAGTTCTTCAGGTCAAGATTAAGAGAGCAAAAAACTCCCCTCTGCCTTCTCAGGTTTTTCTTTTTTGTTGTTGTTGTTTGTTTCCAGTGAACTTCCTTTTCCCATCTTAGTTCTTGTGTTGATCTCACCCATTTTCTTATCAGACAGAGATTGGTTTAGAGCCCAGAACTGTACTGTGTCTGAATAGAGGGACACTGACAGGTATGTGCTTACATACTTCTTTATTTCCTATAGAATTTTCAGGAACTGAGACATAGCGAGCAGCTTCTCTGTGTGTGTGAGTTCAGGAATGGTGGCCTTGAGGTTCCGTGACTGCTGGGCTCCCGTCTCTTGCCGTCAGGATCATTGCCCAAGCAGACGGACTCTAGCTGCTCAGGGACTCAGTGTTAGGAACCCTTACTCTGCCACTCCGGGTTTTCTGGTTGTTGTTACAGAGCCTTCTCTGGGGGACTTAATTATTTAGAATTCAGACAAGAGACTTGGCTTGGCCTGTTGTAGTTTTTTTTTTTTTTCCCTGTGAGTTGTACTTTTATACTTTTACCATTGATGTCTGCTTTTGTAATCTTATCTCTACTTTTTCCAGTTGATTTTCCAGGGAGAGTGATCAAGTTTGTGGTCATATTCATGATGTGGGGCTGCCAGATTTAGCAAATAAAAACACAGTACACTCAGTTAAATTAGAAATCCAGATAAACAGCAAAAAAAGTTTTAGTATAAGTATATCCCATACAATACTGGAGACATATTTATGCTGTATGGTTATTGGTGCTTATCTAAATTCAGGTTTAGCTGAGTGTTTTATCTGACAATGCTACATCCATCCAGGCTTCTGCCCTCAGAGCCTCTATCTATTGAATTTACATTGTCTTAAAAACTCAGGGGAGCCAAGGATTAAGGCACTCAACCGTAACTCCTCATGACTACAAGTTGTTTGTGTGGAAAGGCTAACACTTCGGATGTGTTTACTGTGGAATGGGTTAACCCTCCTCACCTCTGAGCTTTCATTATGTATGGATTTGCCCATTCCTCCAGCCCTCTCTCCCTCTTGTCCTGGCTCTCCCACAGCATCCCGAACTTCCCCACAGGGAACTTTCTCATCTTCTCATCGTCCCTGCTCTGTGACAGGAGGCCTATGCTGGTCTAGGACATTGCTGTTGTCTCAGTATTTAGCACTGTTCGTCAATGAAGGAGTGAATACATTTAGAAGCCCAGGGGCCACGTGAATAGGTGAATTTTAAGACTTTGATAACATTTTTCCATCAGAGAAAATGCAGAAAAACAAAACAAAACAAAACAAAACAAAACAAAACAAAACAAAAAACTTGATTCTGGCAGACCTTGCCAGAATGGAAAAGAATGAGAAGAGGGGATTCTTTTTATAAAGCACAACTGCTTTGCCAGTGTGCTGTTCAGCCTAGACTCTACAGACTTCCAGATAAAGGATCTTCAAGAGAAATAGTCTCCCAGAAATAGCCACCCTGCTCTGGGGATGTGGACTGTGTGTCATTTCCACATTATAGAGACTGCCTGTAACCTCTAGCTTTGGGCCCAGAGCAGGTCTAGAGATGGTGATGGGACAGAATACAAGCTTGTATTCTGCAGAAAGCACCATTTTATCTGTGCTCTGGAGCTACAGAGGTAAACACAGGCACAGGCCCTGGACCTCCGGAGGCTCAGAAAATTCTCTGAGTATATGTAAGGGGCCTGGAGTTCTGGCAGAGTGGGTTGGGAAGGAGACCAGCAAATTCTGCCTGTGATACATAGTAGCCCTGTTTTTACCCTCTGGTTGGTGTGCCCAGGCAGACCTTGGCTAGATCTATGTTTGCCAGCCTTTCTGTCTAGAACACTCATAAATAAAGATGACGGCTAATTCTTCCTCCTGCACTCTGTGGGATAGTTTATGGTTTCTGTAATTAAATCACAGGCTCTGAAGGAGGGGAATGTTTTATGAGGCAGAGGAAAATCTGGTAAAATGGCCTCGTCCTCACTTGGATGGAGCAGGGTTATGACAATGTGTCGAGTCAGGGTGTTATTCACTAATTTTTTTTAGGAGAAATTATATACTTGTTTCTTTTAATAGAATAAAAAACTTCTTAGCTAACTATCTATATTTTTTATAGTTATAATAACTGGAGGCTGCACGAGGTTAGCAAGCTAGGACACTGACTTTGGTTTTTGGAAAAAGGGAATGAGTTAGGGAAAAGGTTATGATGAACACACCCTGGTGTTCAGAGGGTGCTATCTTTTCCTATTGACTTCATTGGCGTTCATCTTCCCACCAAAGCAGTAAATGGAGAAAAATCACGTTGTTCATCATAAAAAGTTTCATTGTGTTTTGGGCTGAAGTTGAAAGGTAAATAATCATAATAGGTGAGTAGAATTAGGGATAAGACATAGTGAGAAATTGGTGTCTTAATTTCATTCCCAATCCATTTGGAAATAGGGGTTTACATAGGGCTATGCCATATGAGAAGGGGGATGGCCCTGTGACTAGCCCTTCCCTCCAGGTTGTCTCAGTCTATGCCACATTTTATAGGCCTAGGGGACTTGACTCCCCAGACAATTAAACTAGAATCTTGGGAAAGGGGGGGTGGGTGGGAAGGGGATTCTAGGCCTCAGTTTTGAAAGTCTCCAAGTGATTAAAGTGTTTTGTAATATGTGAGCTACTATTTTGGAATGTACAAAACTACTTGCAGACCTGGAATGTTGGCAATAGAAACTGAAAACCCCCCCCCCCCAAAAAAAAAACAAACAACCAAAACCAAAACGAAAAACCCTCAAACAAAACAAAACCAATAATAACAAGAACAACCCGGTGGGTCTTTGAAGGATGGATTGCTGGAAGGCTTGGGAGATGTAGTGAGGTGGTGTTGGTAAGAAGCCCCTTGTCCAATCATCTCACACCAGCCCCTCCCGTGTGCACCTCTGACTCCCAGATGCAGCAACAGGGCTTTGTGCATCCCATGCATCTATGTACAAAAAGGCCAGCACTCTGCCTTGGTTTCCCCCTCTATCCTAGGAAAGTTTTCCAATGCTTGATAACTTCTGGCTCCCAAACGCAGACAGTGTGAGTTTGTGCATACCTGTGTCAGTGCGTGAGAACGAACAAAGGAGTCTTTTGAGACTTGATTTCTGCAAACTGAATGTGACCTAGTATAAAATAGGAATAAATTCAATTTGCAGAAGCATGCCCCTGATGGGGGAATGTCTTTCTGTGTGCTGCAAATATGTGTTCTCTGATTGGTTGATAAATAAAGCCATTTAGCCTATGGCAAGGCAGCTTAGAGGCAGGTGGGAAATTCAAAGAGAGAGACAAGAAGGCGGGAGAAACGCCAGCCCGCCGTCCAGAGAGCAGCATGTAATGGCACACAGGTAAAACCACAGAACATGTGGCAACATATAGATTAACAGAAATGGGCTGAGTTTAAATGTAAGAGCTAGTCAGTGGAAAGCCTGAGCTAATGGCTGAGCAATTTTAATTAATATAAGCTTCTGTGTGTTTACTTGGGGGGGAGGGGCGAGAGTAGGAGAGATTTGTCCCGACTGCCAGCCAGCTGGGACACAGGAAATCTTCCAGCTACATGCCCCACCCCCACCAGGAGGTGGGAACAGATTGGGGTCCTGTACCTTTCTTTGGTATCATTGGTTGTGACAGACCGAGAAGCAGGCAGTAGGAAGGAAAGAACTGTGGAGTTCTTTTTATGGAAAGTGTGGAGCTTTGGTGTGGGATCCTTGCTTAGCTAGTCTTGGTGGCAAATGGAAGAGTGTCCCCACTTACCTCCGCCGGGACTTAGTGTCCATTCTTTTCAGGATTCCAGGATAACTCAGAGGAAGCAGTGATTTGTTGGCCTGGAGAATCTTAAGAGATTGTATTAAACTCGAGAATGACTCAGGGAGGGAAGGGAACTTCCATGAAGACTTTCGTGTTTCGGTAACATGTGTGATGTGTTTTGTATAGTAGTCTCCTAATTCCATACACGTAGACATAGTACAACTCACGTTCTACTCACAGGAGAAGCCAGAAAAGGATGCCCCTGCTGTGTGTCTTATCCTAAGGACATCTCCCACATCTAGCCCTCCACTGCAGCAGGGCAAGCCATGCCCTGGAAGACCATTTATATTTTGAGGAGTTAGGTCATAGACTTCATCTTGGGAATCCTAAAAATAAAGAGACAAGAAAGTTATGTAAATGATAGCATTTATCTGAAGCCACTGGTTGGAATGAGAAGAGAAAAAGAAAGTTAATTCGCAAATTATCTATTCAAGGCCATTTGACTCTGAGAAAGTATTTCATATAAAAGATGGTTTAGACTTTTTCTTTTTCCTTTTTTTTCTTTTTTTTGGTTTTTTGAGACAGGGTTTCTTTGTGTAGCTTTGGAGCCTATCCTGGAACTCACTCTGTAGACCAGGCTGGCCTTGAACTCACAGAGATCTGCCTGCCTCTGCCTCAGGAGTGCTGGGATTAAAGATGTGTGCCACCACCACCCAGCTAGACTTTTTCTTAAGGCTATCTTCATTTATTAGTAGATATCTCTTTAATTAACCCAAAGGCACATCACAGCTACTGCAACATTTGTGCAGTGGAAGCTTCCTGTAGTTCCCTTTTATTTCATAAATACAATGATAGTCAAAGTGAAGTTTCAGCCTTGAGAAGTGGCTTAGGGGAATGAGGTAGGACCTTGTTTATTCAGACTACTCATTCAGAGGACCTGAGATTGATGACTGTGAGATGCGGGGAGTGAGCCTGCAGCAGCAAGATGACTGGCACTTGGTTATCTGTATCAGTACTTGTTGCAGGTGTTACTTCTAGCCTGTGAAGTCCATTTTCTTGGGTTACTTAGTGCTCTACAGGAAACACATAGTTGGGGAGAAGAGTTGACCATGTATATCAAGACAAACAGTTAAGAGGGTAGTGTTGAGATCAACTGGGGAAGCTGAGGTGGCAGGGAAGTGCTGTTCTGCAGTTGCATAATGGAGATGGAGTATTTGACCTCTCAGGTTTGGGAGCAGCAGTAGGTGAGCAGGTACTTTGGAAATAACAGAAGCAAGAGCTTTGCCTTAGGAAGCTGAAAAGTAGGCTCAAGGGGGACTCAGAGTCAGTGCAGCCAACCCCGGGAGCACACAGGTTCAGCCGAGTCACAGATGTACAGCCATGGTGCTGGGTCAGCGGTCACACCACCTTGTCCCTCATTGTGCCTGATTCTTCCAACTAGGTTGTTATCTTGAGAATTGTGGATATGTTTTATCTTTCTATTCCTTTAGCACTGATCACACTTAATTCTTCTTCCTAGATGGGAACATAACTCCAACAAGCTTGGTCACCTGCCTCCTTATTCTTTCTAGCACTAAAACAAACACAGACTTGATGGCGCTTTGGCTCTACAATGGAATAAGGATTTTAGGTTTTCCCATTGGTCCATAGCTTTGTAAGCATACACTACTTTCCACACACAGGGCTGTGGGCTTGGTGGAGTCAGGAGGAGGAGGAAGGTAAGGTTTGAGATGATCAGAATTCTCTGTGTAAAGGCTGTCAGCCAGAAGCATTTGTATACCTTTCAAAGCAATTGTAGAGTAGAGAACAGAAAATTGTATGTAAGGGCTGCAGATATGGTCCAGAGGTTAGGGGCGTGTACTACTCATCCAGAGGACCTGAGTTCAGTTCCTAGTACCTACTGCAGATGGCTCACAGAACCCCATAACTCCAGTTCCTGGGAATCTGATGCCCTCTTCTGGTTTCCCAAGGCATGTACACTCAAGTGCACAGGCCCAACCCCAAACCCCTTGACACAAATATACAGTTAAAAATAAAAGTCATCTTTAAAATTTTTTTTTAAAAATTCCTGTGATGTGACTGTAAATTTATTAGAGCCAAGACTCATGATGTCCTTCAATATTTATCATCAATTTAACAATCAACATTTAACGTTTTAGTCTTTTACTTGGAAAAAATACAAATTATAGAAATCCTATAAAAAGGAAACATCTTTTTTTATGAAAAGGATAAATTTAATATTGTAATAAAGAAATAATACAAATAGCCTTTTCAGAATAATTATGGAAATTGTGTCTGTAAATTATGCCAGCTTTGTGTTTAATATTAGCCCCATACAACAGAGACTCATAGCACAGTTAATTAATTATGGTTGATAACAATTAATTATATAATTCAAGATATCGATCAGAGCATTTGAACACCCTCAACATAAAAAAGATATGTTTGAGGCCATGCATGTGCCAGTTACTCTCATTGTACACATCCATGTAGGTATTGGAATTCATATTGTGATCCATATATATATATATATATATACACTTGCTCTGTGTCAATTAAAATACATTTAAACTTTCAATTTTTAGTATGTTGAGATCCAAGGTGCTTAGCCCCAATTATTTATTTTTAAAGATTTATTTATTGTTATTTTATGTATATGAGTGTTTTGCCAAGTTATCACAAGCATGCAGTGCCCACAGGGGTCAGAAGAGGGCTTTGGATTCCCTGGGACTGGAATTACAGGCAGTTGTAAGCCACTATGTATGCTGTAGGAATGAAACCTGGGTCCTCTGCAAGAGCAGCAGGTGCTCTTAATGGTTGAGCGTCTCTCCGGTCCCTAATATATATTACGTGAAAAAGATGAATGCAATAAAAAGAACAGAGGAGAAGCAAGGCTACTAAAGCCGGTGCAAACCAGCTCTTAGAGCTGTGAGTTGGCCTCAGTACTCCAGTAATCCCTGCTCTAGGAAAGAGCATCCTCCTCTTTAGAGGCAGACAATGATTCGCACGTAGTACCACCTTCTCTCTCCCCTCATATCTTGAGTCAATGAAACCCCCTCAGGCTTGTGAACCTGGAGGAAACTTCAGTTTGCAAGACCTAAATACAGTGTGGTAGTACCAAAATGTATTGATGGCTTTGTTTTCTTTGTTTTCATCTTTAAAAAAAATATAAATGGACACAAAAATCTAACAAAACACCAAACAAGAGTAGATTTCATTGAAAACACCAGCCTTTTGGTTCAGAAGCTCTTGCATCACAAACCAAAGTCCCTGTGTGGAGGGATGATAAATTGGATGATACCAATTTACAATTCTTGCCATCTCTCCTTTCATGAATGAAGAATTTCAAGTGTCATGGGGCTCCTTGGAAAAATACTAGGCCAGGTGAGATGGCTCAGTGGGTAAAGGTGTTTGCCACCAAGACCAATGACCTGAGTTTGATCCCCAGGACCCACATGGTGGAAGGAGAGAATCAACTCCCAAATGTCCTCTGCTACTTCCTGCATATGTGTGCAAACAAGCATGTGTGGGCACCCACTTTAAATAATACATGTAATAAAAACTCTTTAAAATATTACAACAAGAGCATTGCATAAAGCTCACTGCCTTTAAGCACGCTACTCAGTGGCCTCACAAACATGCACATTGTTGTGGACGAGGCTACCTTTGAACATTTCTCCTTTACTTGGTCTTATTTTCCCCTCAAAATACAGATTCACTCAAAGTCCCTGCATAAGTAGCTTAGCGAAGTGACTATTCTTGCAGGGAGAACTCCCATATCAACAAGATAGTTCAGAATGATTTCATTCACATTTATTATTTGTTAGATAGGTGATGTGAAAGTCAGCCTAAGTAGATTTTGGACGAAAGGAGATTCTGAGTTCCAGAGATCTGTTTTAAGCAATGTCAGTGGAAAATTCTTCCTTTTAGAGGGCCTTGATGCTAGCACACTTTTTAATCCACTTGGCCCATCTGGGTCATACTTGTTGAATTCTTTTACTAAATCTGGACAGACATAGCTATATACTCCTCCTGCTCTGGAGGCGTTCCCACCCCTCAGCTCTGGGCAGCTGCTGAGAGAAGTATGTGCTGGCTCATCATGAAGAGTGTGCTCACTGACTGAAGCATGCATCCTTCAATCAGAGCTGGGGATGAGTGCCACCTCCTTTACTCTCTGTTCTCACCCTAGCCAATGGCTGTTTTCCTGTTTGCTTTGGTGCTCCGGAAGGTGTGACTGCAAGCCCAGCCAGCAGGGGCTGTGTCAAAGCCTGGGATGTGGATGGATTCATTTTCTTAGGAGGATATTCTGTTCTCTTGTTCACTTAGAGGAGACTGTCAAGAGCAAGCACTGACCTTGAGGTTCTGGTTTAATTATTTATATAGAGATCACTTCCTTTGTGACCCTTTCCACTGACAGTCTTCATCCAAACCATGGAGCATTTTTATAAAGCTGTTTCTAGTACTTAATCCTGAGGAAGTCAAGGCCATTGTCCTTTCATCTCTCCACTTGAGCGTGGTTGCCCACTTTTGCTGACTCCTTGGCATAAAGTGACAAAAAGAATCCACATGAAGAAGCAACATTGAATTGTTGCTGTATTTGGAATGTGTTTAGGCTATGTACAATAAGAACCACAATCCTCCACACTTGCTGCGCCGACATCTCTCTTTCCTGCTCTTGCTATTGCCATGTGTTTGGTGTTGGTTTGGTTCTGAGGTTGATACCAGGAGATGGGGGTTATCTAATGTCTATGGCTGTGTTCCTCTCTCAAACAACCTTATTCTTAACCTACTTTCCCATGGGAAGCTATGATGGCCCATTGCCATTTTGGCTTATCAGAGACAGCCTATGCCCACACCCAGAGTACTCTTAAACAATTTTTAATTGGAGGTTGTAAGGGCAGCAGAATAATACTTAATAAAGTTATTCTTTGTTTTTTAGGTTGTTTTCCCTATTAATTATTTTAAATGACAGAAAAGCCAAGTCTCATCTAGACATGGTGTTACTCTTAATTTTGGCATGAATCTAATAGAGAAATATTAAAAAGAAAGGATGGAAACAGTCAAATAAAAGTGGTACTGAGGCAAAAATCACTTAGGAATGCAAAGGGGATGGTGCTAGGGAGATTTTGTTACCTCAGGTGTAAATCTTTAGGCTGAATATAAAGGTAGAAGGTGATGTGCCCAGAGGAAGGCTAAAGTGAGTGCCAGGTACATGTGAGGGAAAGGTGGTCTATAGAGGTTACTGCTCCAAGTACTTTGAAAGGCTGGTGATGTGGACAGTGTTGTCAAATCTGGATGCATGTCTGAATGAGCCATGTTGTCAGGAAAGGGTACAGCTCTCTGGGTCCCACCTGAAACCTAGTGGATCAGAAGCTCCAAGGGTGACATTTGTTTTCAGAAAACTTTTAAAGAGATGGTGGAGGAAAAGATATTTGAGCTGTAGGAATCACTATGTAATGTTCCAGAAACTAATTTCTATTGCTGAATAATAGGGAGGTGGCCTGAAGAATGAATAGTCCCACCCACCAAAAGGACCCGTTTTCTTCTGGGCAGTACAAATGTCGTGAACTGAATAAGAGAGCTCTGCTTTGCCTGGTATGTTTAAGAACATGCAGAGCAAAGAAATAGCAAAGGAAGGAAGCTTTGAGGATGCTGACTAGCTTAGATGTGGTTGGTGATGCTCTGCCATAGACCTGCTGTTAGATGGAGGTTCTGGTTGGAGGAAGACAAGAGCGGGGACCGGTAACGACAGCGCCACAAAGTAAAGAGCAAAACAGGATGAGACCCAAACAGGTTCAGGGACCAATGTAAGTCATTTATGGTGTGGCTGGAGATGCTGCCGCCTTGTCTGAACCTTAGGAAGGGGGAATTGTAGAACTCTATCCTCTGAGAGCATTAGCATCTTTATCAGAGCAGCTGTGACTCCTTGCAAGCGACCCTCAAGATTAAGTTTGTTGATGTCCCGGTTTAGAAGAAGGGGTGGGGCCAGTCATTAGACCCTCACCTTAGAGTCCAGTTGTTCTCATCTATACCTCCCTCCTCCCGGCTGCATTTGGTTTCATGGTCTTGGGTGGTAAAGTGTGGAAGGTTATCAGAAGTCAGGGCTCTAGTCATGCAACTATGGGGAAGTCATCATCCATGATGGGGTGAGACTTCCGTGGTGTGGCTCTTCTCTTTCTGCTGTAAAGAATCCCTCACCCATGCTCTGTGAGTAAGCCTGATGATAAACTCATTTATCATTATCATTTATCCATTGGTCAAGGCAGAGTTTGACAGAGTCATCCTTGGGTTGATTGCTGGTCGCTATCTAAGGTGAGTAGGCATTTGTTTGTATCTCCCAGGAGAAATTCACTCACCAGAAGCAAAATGCTCACACGGGGTAATGTGTTTGTATTGAGTTGTACATGCATACAGGGTACCTGTTTTATTAATCCAAATGTTAGTACATCCCTAGATGTATCCTAATTATTTTGGAGTTATAGTACACTAAAAGTTTCATAAAGTCAGAAACAGCTTCTAGTGTTGACTGCTGGATCCTAATATCTAAAAGTAGATGCCATAGATCAGTGGTTCTCAACTTGTGGTTGTGACACCTTTGGGAGTTTGAGTGACTCTTTCACAGGAGTTGCCCTAAAACCATCTACACTATCATATATTTACATTATGACTCATAACAGTAGCAAAATTTCAGTTATGTAGTAACAACAAAAATAATTTTATGGTTGGGGGTCACCACAACATAAGGAGCTGTATTAAAGGGTCGCAGCAGCCAGGTGGCGGTGGCACATTTCTTTAATCCCAGCACTTGGGAGGCAGAGGCAGGTAGATCTCTGTGAGTTTGAAGCCAGCCTGGTCTACAGAGCGAGATCCAGGACAGGCATCAAAACTAAACAGAGAAACCCTGTCTCAAAAAACAGGAAAAAAAAAAAAAAAGGGATGCAGCATTAGGAAGGTTGAGAACCACTGCTGTAGATCCTCAAACATTGAACAAAACAAAGATGAAATTAAAAACACTGAGAGCACCTGCATGTAGCTGAACTCCATCTGAACAAGTGTGACCACCGGCCATTACCATCTTAATAGAAATTATTAAACATTTCTTGATGTTTGAGTTTACACTTAATTGTTTATCTTGTTACTTACTCTCCTTTTTGGGGGGACAAGTGATGTCTGCTTTCTCTTCTTTACAAAGAAAATCAATTTTCAGATGCTTCCTTGATAATAAGTGCAAATAATATGAAATCCTTTATGGCAGTTGTACTTCCAAGAGCATTTCATTTTTTAAAATCAAAGGGATTAGATCTTATTATTGAGTTTGAGTCATTGTTTTCATAATGGGAAAGAGATTACTTTTGTGGTAGATTTCTTGTTGTTATTTAAATTCTTATCAACATTTGAAATTTAGAGAAGTGTAGTGCAAAGTGACTTAATCAGAACTTGAGCAGAGAACTGGACTCAGGCAGGCAGAACTCTTTTCTCTGTTCCTTTTGAAGTACCAGGGATGGTTCCTTTCATGCTCTGACTTTGATGGAGGGATCTGTTTCACATGTTGACAGTTCCTTTGTGTGCACATGGAAGGGTCATGCTGATAGTAATGAGATTTCATACCATCCTTCATGTTTGAGTTCATGTTTGACTAACCTGGGTGCTACTCCATAATCCCATGATTGCCTGACTATGGGAAAGGCCAACCTCAAGTTTCAAATATTTCATAAACCACACACAAGCCTGGTAGGGCACACTCAGGAGTAGGAGAGACATGGTCAACAGCAATGGGACAGATTTGGCAAGAACATGCGTTGTCCTTTCCAACTTTGAGGGTTTGTCTTGTGTCCAGAGCCCACATCAGATACAGGGCTACAATTAAATTCATCACCAGAGTAGGGGTCATGGAAATGTTGCCTTCTGCTTTCTGCATAGAAATGAAATGAAAATCATTTGCTTTCTTCACAGCCTGAAATGTAAAGATTATTTAAACACTGGCCATCATTATAGCATAGCAGCTCTTGAAAACAGTTTGCGGCCAACATCAAATCATTTTCTACTCCCACATGAGTGACTTATGTAACACGAATTTTTGTGAAGACACCATCAGGCTTATGTCTTCCTCTGCTCTTTATAGGTTGCAGCCGTGACATTTGCTTCCTATTTTCCTGATGAATTGAAAAACTAATGGCAATATTTTGTATGCTGTGAAGTACCCAATCACGTTGAAAATTAGCAATGTGACTGGCTGGAAAGATAAGGTTAGGAGCTTCTAATCCTCTTGCAGAATACCCAAGTGTTGTTCTAGCACCCATGTGAAGTGCCTATAACTACAGCTTTGTGGGACCGACGATGGTCTCTTCTGGCCCTCGGACACTTACACATGTGCATATTGCCTTTAAACTTAGCTATGATTTTCAGATACCTCCCATAGTGGAGTCATGCATGCCACCATCCATCCTTGTGTGTCTGGCTTATTTGACTTAGCACCTTCCAGACTCATCCAGGCTGTAGTGCCTCATCAGTCACTGTGGAGGACTTTGCTCTGTGCTTCCCCTCTTGTCACTTTCAGCCAACCTTTTGGGGACGTTGATAAGTCAGCAGACTGTTGGACAATTTGGGATTATATTAATTCATTCAACAAAAACAGTTAAGGAGCAAATATGAGCTCACATAACTTTCCTTGTGTTCTTCCCTATCGGCCTTGAGAATCTGTTGCTCCGCTAATTATTCTTTTGGGTAGGATTTACCTGCTGGATAGCTGAAAGATGTATTTGTTTGATGGAAGTGACGTATTTGCCGACGTGGTTATTGGTAATTGAGCACAGCACTCAGCAGGCTATCCCTGATGCATTAAAATTACTAATTATGCCATCATTGTCTTAAAAGTTGATTCACGTCCTGATTATCCCCCTTGCTTATTTATTTACATATTTTGTTTTCAGTAAAAGTATTTTTTATACTCAGTTTGGATATTTAGATTGTGTCTGCTTCTGTTTACTGCTGAAGCCCAAACATTCAGGCTAAAATTGGCACTACAGAGAGGGAAGGGCAGCCAGGGACTGCTTTCTCTCCAGATTGTTGATAAAGCTGTCAGCCAGGTTGTGGGTGTGGAATTCTGGCAGGTTTAGTGTTCAGAATTTCTTAAGCTCAGCCAACTGGCAAGCAATGACATTAAAGGATTGAATCTGATATTCTGACTCCCTAGTGTACACTTACACATGCATGCACACACATACACACTCACACCCATACACACACACACAC
>CABHPP010147933.1:0-55612 GCA_902168425.1 Peromyscus attwateri
CCCTCTAGCGTCTTGACACACTTCCTCTTTGTGCCATGATTACCAGGAACGGATGCCCATGCTCATACAGTTGCTTCCTTTAGCCCGGGTTTCTGGACAATTTCTTCTTTTCCTTTTGTAACTAACTACCATTTTAGCCCACATAATAGCAAACACATTCTTCTCTATCTTCCCTCTCCATATACATCCAGTAAATATGTGATATATCAAACTATCTTTATTAAATTTATTTTTAAACTTCATTGCAGTAGGAATACAAGAAAAAAAGTTTAGCTAAAATATAAATGCAGAAGACAAACTATGAAACATTTACCCTAATTTTAGTAATTAGAGGATAATTTGGTCACTTAACTTTGTGTAGCGAAACTGTAGGTTGGGAGTAATGAAGGACTCCACCCGTAGCACTCACTGCTGTGAGCATGGAATGTACCAGTCCACTGTGTTTGGAACCCTACTGAGGTAACATGTGGTTTGGGTAAGGAGAGGGTTAGTTCTCCCTGTTAACATTGAGTCTTTTGTTACGGACTTTCCCAGGCATGGATGTCAGGGCCTGTCTCGAGGTAATAGTGGGCAAGTATTCAGTAGAATCCAGTCTGTTTTCTGTGGGAGATTTAGGGAGCTGGGGGGGATACTTCTCAATTGTTAACTAGTCACAGCCCCTATTCACCACCAGCTGAGTCAGAAACCACAGGCTATGCACAAATGCATAGCTTGGTTAGGTAGGTAGTGAAATGTGGAAGCCTGCTGACTGGACCCGCTAAACTGGAGCCTGCTTACTTTTGCAGGTGGGGAAGGGAAGTGACCTGGAGGCTCTTGGTCTCATCAGTGTTTAACAGGAGATGGAGCTGGGTGAGCCTCTGAATTAGACCTTGCACTGCTTCCTCTAGGCACAGAGCCACCGGCATTTAAAGACCCAAGCATTTCCCATGTGTGTAGCCGCATGAGAGTCTGCTCTATCCAGAAGACTGCTGCACATAGTGTCCCATGTTAAGGCATACCATCACATTTGCTAGACATGAATTCCAGTGACCAAATCTGCAGTCATTGAAAGTAAAAACAAAACCAACCAACAATAAGAAACAATCTTTTTTTTTTTATGTTGCAAAACATTCATTTCTCTAGTTTATTCTAATTTTTTTCTCACTAGTCTGAATAATGAAATTTTACTTCAAGCCATCTTCTCAGTTTACAAGATTTTAAGGGTGTGTAGAAGAAGTCTGCTTGAATTTAGAACATTTCAAAATTCTAATCCTCTGGGCCTTTAGCTATACAAGGTACTCTGTTGAGAGGATTCCAGTCCAAGAACTGGAAGGTCAGTCTTCTCACAAAAATATTTTTAAAACCATGTGTCATACATAGTTGAGCTGCCTTTGAGAAATGATCAGAAGAAAAAGCCAACTGCTTGAAGGCTTCACCAACTACAGGATGATGTGCAGCATTTCTGGGTGTTACAGGTGCAGTCCCCTCTTGTCTGGCACTGTCCTTACCACTGCACATGACTAGCTCTGTAAGTACCAGCATGTAGGTGTTCTGATGTTTGACCGTGTCTGTCTGACATAAACTAATGATGTATACTGCTGAATGTGGTGACATGATTAAACAGGATGTTAATTAGGGAGTCTTGGTCCTTCTTTTAGCTGTCTCTGCCATGTATGTGCAAAGGAGATGACACTATTCTCTGTGTAGCTTCTATTCATCCTGATGGAAACTCAAGGAAAAAGCATGGAAACTACCCGGTAAAGTGCAGAGGCCCCATCTTCTCCTGACAGTGGTCCAAAACTTGGTCTTTGTGGGAAGGAAGATGGCAATTTTTCTGCAGGCAGTGATCATTTGTACTATTACCTAGTTGTCATGTATTGATGATCTCATTTCAATCAAACATATCTCATCCAGAGAGCTTTAGATGGGAGGAATTTTTGGAAGGGTTTAGGAAGGTTAAATCTGTGAGACATGGCTTCCATCTGGAATGCATTAGCTACAAAGATTTATTAGTCAGAGTGCCTCTGCATAATGTTCCATGGAAAGCAGGCCCCGCGTCTCATTTCCAGTGTGATGTCTATATGAGGAGGGATCGTTGAAATACCATAGGTGACAATCAAGTTTGTTATAAAAATAGTAGATGCCCAGAATTTTCATGGTGGCTATTTTAAATCCCTCGTGAGGGCTGCTAAACAGGTAGTTGATTTGTTGGCAAATGATAAAACTGTAGGAATAGCAACATGCATGAAATTGTGAGACAGGATGGCCCCTTTAAGCAGAAAAAGACTATTAGGAAAATTATGAGCATTTAGTGTTTTCATTTACCCTTTCTCTGGATAGGAGAGTGTTGATGAAAAATGATACCAAGTTCAACTATGTGAAGAGGTACAACCCCCTTCCTGTGGAAATCACTTTTCAGAGTCTCTGTTGTTGATCAATAAGCAAGACAGGGAGAGCTTTATAACGTCTCACGTTAGACAGCCAGAGACTACTCGGTTCTGTCAGGTATAATGTGATTGATAGAAATTAGAAATTAGATGCTGTTGGAATCCCAGCTCTGTTCGTCCCTGTGTGGAAGGGAACGAGCTGAGCTGTGAAATCAGGAGCAGAGAGCATCAGCCCCATGCTCTTTGCCTGCCTTGTTGCCCCTTGACATCATGAAGGTCACATAAGGAGGGCAAATATGCCCCACAAAAGCTCTTTGTACCATCAGAAGGGAACAATGGTAGAAGGTACCTTCCCTGCCCTGTCATGTCTTCCTGAAAGTGAGGGGCAAAGGATTCACGCCAGGCAGAAGGGCAGTCACCATCCAAATACTTATCTGTGGATTTAGGTCATATTACAATGCCCGGTTGTGTCGTTGCCTCTCAATGTAAGAAAAAGTGTCCTGTATCCTGGATACAAGTTCAGTACTGAATTGTTCTCCATGGATTACAGAGAAATGCTGGAGATCAGCGGTTTCCTTGTACCCTCTGGTTGGGCTTCTCTGCCATCAGTTTGTGCCAAGCAAGAGGATTGAGAGAGGAGTGCCAGCCACAAATGCATGTTAGAAGTCAAAAGTTCTGCCATGAGGCTTCAAAGACAGTTTGGGCTTTTCACTTTCCGGGTGAGCATCAAGAGAGCCCTAAGCTGGATGCTTATGTATGTTCTGCATTCGCTATGTGTGACGTGTGCTAAGAACAGCACAGCTGGAGCACACCCTCCCGCTACAGAGGGCACAGACCGACCCAGAAACCGACTTGTAGGCAGTTTTTGTTCAGTGCATTGCATTTGAAGGTTTTCACTTCTTCCACTTCCCCATATGGCAGAGTGCTCGGGATGGGGAGTGTCTACACACACCTGTATCCCACAGATACACTCTTCGATATCCCTCATTGCACACTTACTCTGATTGCATGTGAGTACAGCTTGCCTCCGCAAGGACTGTGGGTGGTGCCAGGTCTCTTACAGCAGATGCCGCCATTATTGCAGGAAAGTCATCCATGCCTTCACACCTACTGTCTATAGCAGCCTTGTATTTAACAAGCTCTCCCTGAGTCCTGAACTTCTTTTATATGAAACACATACCAAAGGAAGCACCATAAAGTACTGTAAGGAAAGTTCTAGGAACAAATACCAATTTCATCAAATCCAACAAAAATATCTATTATAGTTAAGTTCTATGTGTGCATGTTGTATGGCTGTCTGTGTGAGTTGTGCACAAGTGCATGAGAGTGAGAAGCCAGAGGCCAACATCAAGTGTCTTTCCCTGTCATGCCCCACCTTAGTTTCTGAAACAGGGTCTCTCTTTGAATCCAGAGCTCACCCATTCCATCTAGATTGAGTGACCAGTGAACTGCAGGGATCCACTCATCTCTCATACCCCCAGCACTAGAGTTAACGAGATGCCCCACTGTACGGGGCCATTTCACTGGGAACTGGGGTCTTTGTGTACAGCTAGTTCTGTACTACTAAGCCGTCTTCCCAGCCCCTATAATTCAGTCCCTGAAGAGGGAAACGACATTTACGTGTTAATTCGCATTTCTGAAACACAAATTTAGCATCTCTGACTGAGGTTTCACTTTTAAAAAAGCAGTCACAAGGTTGTATGGTCTCTCTTTCCAGGGCACACGTCATCGGGATGCTCTGTGATACGTGAAAGAAATTATGTGCCTGCCATTTCGGTCAGTTCAATACTAATTATGAAAACAGTAAAAGGAGTGAGAGAGGGAGAGACAGAGACCACAGACCACTGTGGGAGGTAGCCTAGCCAATTGATTTGTGACATGATAGTTTCCTGCACAACAGTGAGATGGAAAAACTATAAAATATTTTACAATCATAAGGTCTTCTTATTTATTACTGATTCTTTAAGAAAGTCTGCAAATTTAGTTAATTGGGTATCCTAATCCTGGGCTCTCTGATGGAAATCATCACCAAACATATTCCTGTGTGGGCATTCAGTGTCATATCAAAGTTAGGTCATGGAGCAGTCAAGCAAATCAGTTTGTCTCTGACTTATTTGTAAACATGAGTAATTACTTTGATTTTACTGTGTTGCGGGAATGATCACAGGTGTCTTTGTAAGGGTAACACATAAAATGCAATCACTCTCTGATTTGTAGACTTGACCCGCCCCTCTGACAGCCTCACATCATTGTGTCCTGAAGGAAAACAGTGCACAGCTCTCACTTTAAATATCACCGAGCCCATACAGCGTCCCTTCTCGTGAGTCAAGCTCCTTCCTTTGCTATGAGTGCCCAAGACCCCTGTTTCCTTGACATAGAATGTTTCATGTTAATGATCAGTTCACTCTCCGCTGTAGCTGCTACAACCGCAGACATTCTAAGGATGGTGATTTTTTTTTCTGCCTAGTGCCCATATACTGCCTGGCACATTCCTGGTTCAATAATTACTGTACATAAGGTCACTACTAGCCCCTCCTTGAAGAGATTTCATAATAATATCAAAGATGTGATATTCTACAAAATTATTAGAGTCTTATGACAGCTGTGCTTATGTGCACACAGCTGTTAAGCATACTGTTTTGTGTTTTCTTATCAGTGACATTAGTAGTAAAAATAAAAGGGGGTGGGCTGGTTGTCTGTCTCATAGGATCATGAAAGGTTTTTATAAAAGATGTTTCACATTCTGAGGGAGAAATCACACCCCGATGGGCATTAGGGAGGAGTTCATGGAAATGGAGTCATTTGGTTAGGATCTGTGCTCCCTACGTGGCTTTTTGCCTGAAGCAAAACCCCTGCCACGCTTATCCTAACTGACAATACCAGGTGTCAGTTCGAGATCTGAGCTTGCTTTCCATGTCCAGTGGTGAGGTGTGGATTCACAATGGCCCCGAGGGAACCCTGGGATCCAGCACGCTCTGTACAGCCTGCTCAGCCATTATGGCTGGACACAGATAGAGGCTCATCTGATTCTCCATTTCAGCAGCTATGAGATGGGGACATACTACTTTGGGGCTCGTGTGGCAGTTGAGATGATGGTGATTTTAGTGGAAGCCAACGGTTATGAATGTGTCTCAGTGCTTTCTAAGTGAGCATGCATCTAGGAAGACTCTCCTCCTGCTCTTCAGTCTAGTAACAGTGCGGCCAGCCTGGCTTTTCATGTCTGAGTACCGGGTAAGCTCCCGTTCGGGGCTGTATTGTTGGGAAGGGTTAATGTGAAGTGGAAATCTGAGTTCTTGTGCCTTCTCTCTTTCCTGATGGCTTACCTCATGACATTGGGTGTGTCATGTGACCTTTCTAGAAGCATTTCTTTGCCTTGAGCCCGAGATCTGTCGTGCAACATGATAGTCACTACTAGTCCTGGCTCACCTCTGACTGTCATCTGGGCACACAGAGGGTTCAACTTACCTCCTTTTCTGAAGCTGGTGGGAGCATCTAACTCTCTCTGGGCAATGACTTATACTCTGAAGTGACCTGGTGTTGACACATTTGTGACGAATTGCTCTGCTGTTCTCCTTCTCTTTTTTATAACAGAGGGTGGCTTCCCTGCTGCCGGTCTAGAGTCAGCAGGGAGCAGAGGACCCAGTGACATGCGTTGGGCTTGAGCATACGGGAGTAATAAGCTACCAACTTCTAGAACCACTTAGAAAGCAGGGTAGTTTGTTGCTTCCAACCTAAGGCCCGAGGGAAGACTGGAGGAGGGAGGAATGTTGGAAGCCGAAACGGCCATGACTTAACGCTCTACATTTGAAACCTGGCAGCCTGGCCTTACGCTCTTTGCTCTCTCTCTCTCAATTTTCATTGATAACACCTAGTACCATTGATTGTAGTGAGATCCTACATGTAACCTAGTTTAGAAAATGCCTGGCAGACAGTAGATGCGTGATCCGTGGTAAACCCTGTTACTCTAGTTTTAGTATCATGTGGGTGAAAGATTCTGTCATCTTCCTGTTCTCGATATGTCCATTGAGGCACACTGAGGAAGTCTGAAGAAGGAGAGCCGTGGAAAGAATAAAGGAAGCAATGTATGACTATGACTCCTTCTGGGACCAAGCCATGTCTCAGGGGGAGGGCGTGGCATTTCAGTCAGCCCCTACCCAAAAGCGTTAAGTCCCTCTCACAGCCAAGGTGATCCTTTTAAGACACCATCATCCCTCAAGGGATATTTTCCTACTTCTTCTAGCATGGGAAAGGAAATTATGCTTTTTTTTTTTGGTCCCACCTTAGCTCTTGCAAATTTATGTCATGCTTTGTGTCTTTAAAGCTTTTGAGCAAATATTAAATTGATGATACAATAAAGGCAATAGCTCATTTGGAGTATTTACAAGAAAACCCCCATAGAATGAGCGTAATGAGAAAAATAATGAAGCAGTAATTATAATTCTCAAGGCTAATAATTTTAATAATAATTTATACTTAAACAGCTCTACACATAAAGAGATTTCTGAGGTTTATAAATATTAAGTAATCTGCATATGTTACATGATTCCTGGAACATTCATGGCATCATCAGTGGTATTGATCTCATTTTTACGAGGGATAAGCCAAGGCAAAGTAAACCTGCCTAGAGTCAAAAACCCTTGGCAATAGATTCTTGTCTCAAATACCTGTACTCCAAATCAAACCATTTAGTACACTACAATGGAATAATTGATATTCCCAATCTCCGTCTGCCTAGGAACTAAATTGTGTTGTACTGACTGACTAGAGACTTGATGGAGATGGGAAAATGGCCGCAATGATGGTGGCAGGCTTTTGTGGCATGTGACATGTCCTCAGTTACGTACAAGGGACGCTTCATGTTGGATTCTTGGCATGACATACCCAGAGGTCACCACTGTATGTGCCCTCTTCTTCACCACAAGGGAAACCAGAGCCCATAAAAAGTGCAGTCCCTGCTCTGTTTGTGTGAGGCTTTTTTTTTTCTGTTCCATTGTGCTCATTCACATATGATATCCCAAAACAGTGAAGTAAAATGAGGGATATTATATCTGTCACACATGAGGGAACTGCAGTTATGGATTCGCTTAATGCATTCATTGCTTCTTGGACTCCAGAGTCCCCTGGGCAGTGCCACAAATCTACATGTTGGCCCCCAGTTCCATAGCCTGTGTGGGTCTCTCTAGTGAAGCCAGCATGTGTATCAAAGGTTCATTACTATTGTTGTTAATTTTTTTTTTATTTTTATAGCTCAAGTGAATTGGCTTTAACTCATGGTAACAGTAAGGGCTTCGCTGGCCAAGTACATTACTGTAATCTATTGTTGAAATAGCTCACTCCCGGCCACACGGTGAGTGTCGAGGCTCTGCCTTCTGAATTAATACCATCACAGCGGGGACAGAGCCAGCCCTCAGCAAAGAGCCTAAAGTCCATGTTTCTCTGCAGAGTTTTGTAAGATCTCCACCCTACCCTCATTGTCTAAATTCAGTTAGAGATTGATGCCTCTGGTTCCAAGATCTTGTATCGGGGTAATGATGAAGCTGCCAGCCACTTAATCCACAAACATTTCTTATTTATGGTTGCAAACTGTGACGTGTGCAGTGCAGAGCATATGCCTTCCTCTCCAATCATTCTGGGTGATGATTCTGTGACTCACATTAGGGGCTTTAATTGGGAGGGTCCAGGAACTGTTTGAGCCTAGTGGACTAGTATATTGTATAGTCCAAACCCTTTGTTCAGATAAATACTTGGTCCTACATGGCAGGGTCAGGACTTGTCTCGTACTCTCTGCAGTTTCCTGGACCTCCATACTTAGAATCCTAGGACATGACACACAGATCACTTACTATTATTGTAACTGCCCTCATGGTCACCATTTCCATCATGCTACTCTTGTCTTTCTATTGTCTGTATGTAGGGATTCAGCTTTGATGCATTGAACATGTGACGTCTTGCCTCAGACACTGTTAAACTGACCATAAGTTGTTTATGGCTGCATGATCAATAATCAGGAGATATGTAGGAGGTACCCATCATACTTCTTGTTTTGTAAACAAACAATCCATGGTGATGGTGCCTGTTTCGATTTGTCTGAGGTATTTGCTTTACATGCAGTAGGTGTTCAATAAACATAAGTAGACGAAATGTTTAATTCTGTAAAATTAAGCTTTTCCCACGTGGTTATACTTAAGAAGTTACTGCATGTCTGCTATGCATTTCCTACAGTGAAAGAGTTTGAAATATGACTATTATATTTAAGTAGGTTGTAGTACATCACCCACACACATGTAAGTAATTTTGAAATGAGATGCTATGGTATTCATTCATGATTTTTAGAGTTTTTCATGCTAGCTTTATTGAGAAATTAGTATGTACTGGCACTTACAAAAAAACCTCTATATTATTATCTTATTTAAGTCTCTCACACAAAAATATCTATTGTTTCTGTCCCTGGTTTCTGAATGAAGAAACAGAAGCTGAGGAAGTTGCATAAGCTGCCCAATGTTCTATTGCTTATGAGTGGTATAGGATATAATATGCTTAACCTCTGAATAAAAAGTAAAGTCTTGTTGTTAATTTCGTGTGTCTCCTCTAAGTCAATTAATGGCTTTGAAAATGGAATCTGAGGAGTGGAGATATGAGCTCCTCCAGAAAGGACCCAAATATAATGAATGCCCTCTAGGAGTTTCTAGAACATTCCAGAGAAGGGAAGAAACTGACCCCCAGCATTTCAGACTGTGTGTGAGACAGAACAGTTTAAAAACCCTGATACAAGTCATGGCCCTCAAATCAGGATCATTCTATTGTGTGATCATTGTTTTAGCTAAAGCTTCAAATTCTAGTTTTACCACCACCAACACACACACACACACACACACACACACACACACACACACACACACACCAGAGAAGAAGGAAAAGATGATTAGCAATTTTTTTCTAATCCTCTTACCAAATAGTCTGTAGAAATCACCTCCAGTTCAGTTATCAAGAAAATGTTATGGCCATTAAATGCCTGTTGTTCATCTAGCAGTTGTAAGTGTGGAGAAAGGGGTGGTTGCAAAGAGAACCCCCAGGTAGAAGTTTCTTGAAGGCATCTACTAACTGAAGGGCTTGTTTGTTTCTTCTTTATTGACTCTCTGTGACTTGAAGTCCTCCTAGTGCTCATGAAATTGTTCATGACTTGAATGGACCTTCAAAGCCAAGAGCAGGTTGGTGTAACTGGGGTGCCCTTGGGGATGGGCTCACTGGCCTGTGCTCAGCGTCCCAGTTGCCCTGGGCATTGAGGGGGAGGGGCAGGTGGATTGAAATACTTGGACTTTACATTTGGACTTCACAGATGCTAGTTCAGAAACGCCTTTCACTTTTCACATGTATACAGGCAAGGCCTGGTTGTAACAGTGTGTAAATTGGTAAAAGAGCTGGTTTTCTCTTTTTAGGGGGGAAGTAGAGAGAAAACAATCCAGTTTTAATTAAAGCTGAGATCCTGTTGATAATCATTTAAAGGTTAAAGCACCACATGCTGGAGGAGACAGTCCGCTGACTCATATTTTACTCCAGCCATTACGGAAACTCACTTTAGACATGAGGTTCCAGCGACTTGGCTTGGAGCAGCTGAAAGCAGTGTGTCTCCTGTCTGTCCTGCCTTGTTCTCAGGGGAGCTGAATACCTGCAAGCCTTCCTGGAAACCTCCCTCCCTCCCGAGGCTGCTGTGGTATTGTCTAGGTCTCTTGCCCTTTGTATGCGACAGCGGTGACTTCGTTAATATAAGTAGCATGGGGCATGTGACGGTGAGGGCTCAGAATCAATAAGGGGCCTTTAGATTTAAAACTAATGATTTTCTGTGTTCAGCAAAAGTCAAAATCTCTCAAAGTTGCCATCGCCGGCTCTGATTCTTCCCCAGAGAGTGAGAGAAGGCGATAAATCACCATGCTTGCAAGGCAAATAAAATGCACGTCACAAGACACTTGAACTGGGCGGGAGATGGATCATGGGAGCCCTAAACATCTTAATTATTTCAGCCTTGAATTGAACACCCCCCCAACCCAGGATTGAGGTAACAGTGATGGTAACAGCAGACAGACGATCTGACCTGGTCATCCCACCCCCAAGAAGATACTATGACCCACCCAGGAATTCCAGGGTACTCCCCCCACACACACACAGAATTTTAAGCAGTTGAAATGGATGACGTCAAATGTTTTTGAATGTATCTATAAACTGCTGTTGAATGTACATAAAATTTCACCGACTCTCTGATTTAAAGCCCTAGAGAAAGGCCACCAGGCTCGTATGGAAATTAGCTCAGCATAATTTATTCATGAAAGGCAGAAAAGCCGAATTAATAAATACATGAGTATGTAAACTTATAACTGCATAAAGATGTGTAGAAAAAAAAATGAGAGCCAAGCTTTGTTAATAAAACCCCTCAAGGTGTGGTCACTTGGTCCTTTCCTTGCAAACAGTTTTGTCTTCTATTTTGAAAGCTAATATGAAATAAATAATAAGGTAAGAAGTGTATTTATTTTTTAGATGGTCTTTTTTTTCCCCCTCCAAAACCATGGACCTGCTTTGTGGATGATGCTCTATGAGAATCAATCCCAGAGAATTATTTTTTTAAATATTCATGAAAACACTAATCCCAGAGTCTCAAGACACTGCTCCTCAGCAGGTTTAACTCACACCCTCTATCTGGACTCCGTTCTGAGAGCTTTCTTGCCAAGTTGTTGTCCTAAGTATGAGGTCTCGCCTTATTCTGAGAGTGGCCATCAATTTTCCTCTCATCTATAGCCTCCTGTGATATCATAATCCATATCACTGGCAGCCCCATCAAGCACTGATTCAGCAAGTATAGATTTATGCAGCAGGAGCCAGAGCAAAATGCACACTCCTTATAAAGGCCACTTTGTCCTATACGGGGTACGTCCGCATGAAGCTTGCTTTCTTGCTGAATTCTGAATGTCTTGGCCACAAGGAACACCTGGCAAGAATCTGGAAACCTCATCTCCACAGGCATTATGTAGCTATTTGAGAAATAAGCAACCAAACTTGTGCTTCCTACAGTTCTTATCAATTTCTCTGAATATGCCAAGGGAACCTAGTACTTCTGTGTTCAGTACTGATGCCAGCCTTTAGGTTTTTAAAAACCTGCCTGGAACTCTGTTCTAGAAAGTATTAATGTGTTGTAGACTTTACCCGTCATCAAGGAATGAGGCCCCAAATAAGCATATAAACCCTTTAAAATTAATCTTAATAATTATAATCCCTACAAGATAAACTCAAGTCACTAGACGCTTGCTTGTAGCTACATCCATGATCAATAAAGACAAACTCTTACTGAAAAGCAACTACAGACTAATTGGGGTGCTGGTCATAGGTTGCTTTATAAAGATAAATGCACTCAATTATTGGGTCAACTCTGTGGTGTGTAGGTACATTTGCATCCATTTTATAGGTGAGGAAAATGAGATGCCAAGGGATACATAACTTCTGCAAGATCTCAGAACAGAATGTTGGAAGTCAGCCCTAATATTGTAGATAGAAGTTTAAATCAGATACCAACACCCATGGTTGTCTGATCTTAGTCTTTGAAATGTGTTCCTGGAATGTAGTTGTCGTACAGTAAGAGGGGAAGGTCCTCTTCATACCATGGGTTCTCTAGGCTGAGAATTTTTAAAAGAAGCTGTTGCGAACCTTTGGTACAGTATTTTTCTTCTTGCTTTTAAACAGTCATGCGTAACTGGAGAGTGCCTATACTGCTCTTTCAGAGAAGCCAAGTTGGGTTTCCAGCACCCACATTTAGCAGTTCACAACCATTTGTATCTCCAGCTCCAGGGGATCCGGTGCCCTGTTCTAGACTCTGTGGGTACCTGCATTCATGTGCATATACCCTCACACAGACACACATATACACATAAACAAAATAAAGTAAATCTTAAAAAACAATTAGGGCCTCTCTTCCCGTAAGTTTCACACTTGTCTGGTCAGCTGTTTACCAAAGTGACAAAGTGCCAATGAAATGCATAAGTGAAAAATAGATTATTCTAAATTTAAAGGTGTCGCTCCAAAATTTAGTGACTTAAAGTAACAGCACCATTAATTTTTTATCAGAGTTTGAAGTTTAGGAAGAGTTGAGCAGAAATGGCTTTCTTTCATGCCATCAAGCGGGCAGCTCAAACATATTGGTTTACAGTTAGCTATAACCCAATTCCCACACAGTGCCAGTGCCAGAGCTGCTGGTCTGTCTGGGCTTCCTCTAGCACCATACCTGTAACATTTACCTGTAGTCTTCACAGATGGCTGCTTGCTTTCCTTGAAGTATGGGGACTAGTTTCCAAGAATCGGAGTCCCAAAAGAAAGAGGGCTGGGAAGGAGAAACCTTCCCAAGTCATGTAGTGTCGATTTCCACATATTTCTAGGGTTGTAGCTGTCACAGGGTCCTTCCCAGACTCAGGGGAAGTACACGGGTCCTCCGAACCTCAGCACCACTTTAAAGAGAAGTGCCTGGGATGGGGATGTTAGTCTAGCCATCTTTGGGAACATAGTCTTCCACAGTTCTTAGTTCACTAAGCATTTATGAATATCAGTACAAATAAGTGTTTTTGCTTAAATATCTCTTGCTGTAAGGAAAGGGAATCTTAAATCACAACTGTATGGAAATCAATGTTCAAGGAATCAAGTTTTTCCAGGAAACCAACTCCCATATCAGATAGAGATAACCAAGAAAGGGAAAGAAAGCTCTTTAAATTTAATTCTAGCCTTGTGCCTACTTTATAGTAAAAATCTTCAGAGGTGGAAATTCCCCAAACATATGTAAGGTGGTTCATTTAGGCTGATCACATCCTCAGCAGTTGCCTAAGGATCCTATGCCAGATGTTATCATTCTAGCTTCCATCAAAGAGCTAGTTGTGTTTTTCTCATTATTTAATAGGAGAACAGGAGAAGAAAACTTTCAAGAAGTTTCTTCCCCATGGACACTAGATGAAGATAATCAGACTCTTTGGAGGAAATATGGCATTTGTTTTTGAGATGCTATCTTTCCTAAGTGCCAGCCCAAGAATAAGATGGGTCCTAACTGACAACTCATGAGCTAGTGCAGTATCTGTGGAGTGTGTTCCCCTGCATCTATGAGGGGGACAAGAGCAGTGTCTCCCATTGTGGGATAATGGAGCTAAGGATGCCTTCCTGTCTCTTCATAATGAAAGCACTATTCACACGAAGTACCTTCTCTGGGCCAATAACCTAACTTAGGCTTGCACTGTGCTTCATGGATTACCAAATACTTTCACATCCCTGGCATTAGCAGATCTGGCATGGAATTTTCATATGGGGGTCTTGAGAGCCAAGTCGCATTAGTGGAAGAACTAATGATCCTATGACCACACATCATATGCACCTGTCTGTTCCCATCCACTGCACTGGTTGAAAGTGTGAAGTAACAGCAAACAGCACATGCATGTGCTTCTGGTAAGGTTGTGTGGGGCTGACCCAATGTGATCTAGAGGAGAAAGTGCAGGAATGGCAGGGGTAGGTGGGAAACATGGAGATGCTTGCCCTGATGTTAAGATTCACCATCATACCTTATTATGAAATAGGAGAAATGAACTAGTAGGTTCCAAGATTAACATTGATGCTGTCCGTGATGTCCTATTATCTCATTGAAAGGACTGGGTAGTAGACAGCACCATCCTTATAGAAATCAAATAGACAGGCAGGAATAAGGCTTAGATTAAAATAAGATTTTAATCTAATAGATTTAAAATGGAAAGATTGTCAGTATGCTGTTGAGTTTTTTTGCAAAAAATTGCAGAAAGAATTCCTTTTCTTGCCTAGTTAGCAGTTACTTACTGAGCATGTAATATACTTCTAGCTACTGTTTTTACAGATAAGCATACAAGATTCTCACTGGGCATATATTATAATGGGACATGGGAACAAATAAAATCTGTGTGTGTCCGATGATTAAAAGTACTACAGAGAAAAAAGAGAGTAGACGTGCTAGGGCTGGAGGTGACTGTAATTCTAAACCATTGACCTAGTGAGTCTCTCCGGGACCATTGATCCAGTTAGTCTCACTGGGAAAGAGGTATTTGAGTAAAGATCTGAGGACTAGAGGGAGCCAGTCTGGTGAGTCCCATGAGTGCATGGGGTGGGGAGGCAGGGTGAGAGGAAGAAGGCTTTGCCTGGTGCTGTGGACCTTGAAGGCTTTTGTAAGGAGTTTAGCTTTCATTGTCAATGAGCAGGTGGAGGACCTATAGTGGTGGACTTGAACTAAGGAATTCCATGGTTTCAGGAGAAACATTTAATATGCATTTTATATTTTAAAAACCCTAAATATTGAAACATTAAACAACAATAAAAAAATCACCTCCAGTTGTCATCTTGCAAACAAACTGCTGAGATTGGACTGGAAGTGAGAAGATAAGGAACTATCCGTTTCCCAGCAGCAGAGGTGGCAAGAAACAGGGTCTGTAGATGTTAATGTCATGTGCCTAGGATTTGCTGACCACCGGGGGTCAGGGAGGACTCCTGAACAACTTGATGAATAGACCTGCTGTTTTGTCCAAGAAACTTGTGAGGAAGCGGGCCTGGCTGTGCATGCATCAGATTGGAGGAAAGAGTCAACTGAAGCCATAGGATGTGCGCAAAAGAAAAAAAAAAAAGAAAAAAAATCCATGTATTATTAATATGCTTATATTACTTACCTTTCCCAGAGGATTTGAAGAGGCTTATAATAAAATGTACAGCTCAAATAAAGAGGAAAACCATTTTAAAAGAGTGAAGGCTTAAAGCCACCCAGGCCATGGTCGACCTCAGCAAAAGTCCCACAGGAAACATGCTTCCTAGATTTTTGCAGAGTGGCTGTGGTCAACATAAAAGTGTAGAGACGGAGGTAGAGGACTGCCGTTCAGAAGAAGCAGCCATTGAAAAGCATCCTTGGCAGATGCTCATTTGTTCACTGTCTTCACAGTTGTGTGTCATGGACTTATGTACATTCTGAAGACACAAAGGTGAATAGGCCTGTCCTTGGGTAGTTAACTGTTGCAAGAGGTCAAGCTGTTCGTCAGTGGTTTTAGGAGCCAGTGTGTTCATTCACTGAGTGTTATGGGAGGCAGAAGTGTAAGAATTGGGGAAGGATTTCTGAGAAGAGTGTCACCTGAACTGAAGAAATGTAAAATGAGTAAGCAAATTATGGCCCACTTTCACAAATTTAGCTTGCAAATAAAGTTTTATTGGGACCACAGCCATGTTTGTTCGTTAACATGTCTATGACTCTTCTAGTGCTATGGATGCTGAGTGAAGTAATTGCCACAGAGGCCACATGACCGGTAAATCCTCCAATATTCACTACCTGGCTCATGATAAAAAATTTGCCAACCCTGCATTCCAGAAAGGGGAAGAATATGATATATGTACCATCTGAGTAACCATGAACTGTTGCATGAATCTTAGAGAGTCTTATTAATAAGATCAAACCTGAGGCCAGTTATTCGGGTGAATGCTGGAAGGTCAGAGAGACAGAACAAACCACAGTTAACCTCACCTCGCCAACTTCTCCGCTGGTCTTGTTTCCTCAGACTGGAAGCCTCTGTGTCCTCATATCCGAATGGCTCTCAGCTGAACTGTGCTTCTTGAAAGCCTGAATGCTTAACCAGCCAAGTGCCTCTAGTTTCTGGTCCTCACGCCTTATATATCTTTCTGCTTTCTGCCTCACTCCCTGGGATTAAAGGCTCACTTTCTGGGATTAAAGGCGTGTGTCACCATGCTTGGCTGTATCCTTGAACACATGGATTTCTGCCTCTGGAATTCTAGGATTAAAGGCGTGTGCTACCACTGCCTATCCTCATGTTTAATATTGTGGCTGCTCTGTCTCTGACCCCAGATAAGTTTATTAGCATGCACAATATCTGGGGGAATACAATACCACATTTCCTCTCTTTTTGTCTAAAATTTAAAAAAGCTTATAACTAATATAAGAAAAATTATATCCAGTAAGTATATACAATATACACAGTCAAGATTACATTAACAATGTCTAGTCCATTAACATTTGACAGATTCAGATAAAAACTCCATTATATATATTAACAATGTCCAGTCCAGTAACAATGAACAGAACATTAAGGCAATTGGATGAACTGGTGAGGTGGGCATGCAGAAATCCATTTATTGGAACCCTGTACCCAATTTTAGGGAATATGAACTTTATCCTAAGTAATAGGAATCAATGAAGTATTTAAACAGCGATACTCCAGAGTCAAGCTTGAACATCAGATAATTTGTTCTATAGCATGTAGATTTACAGAGGGCAATGGTGCTAATAGAAAGGAGACTCTTAGGGAGCCTGTAGGGATAATTTAGATGAAATTTAGTGGGCTAATTAAAAGTTGATCACAACTTCAGAAAACCAAATATTGGATACTTTTATAATAAGATACATCTAAACTACGGTGCTAGCAAATGAGAACTACAATATGTTCAGTGAAAACAATCAGAAAATCTGCATGCACCATTGTATAGAACGAGAGAAGACCACACAGAAAGTATCAAAAGTCTTTGATAGTGGGAAGGGAAGCAGCTGTAAGAGGCAGTTGTCCTTAATCATACACATCTTTGTACCCTTTGATTGTTATTTTTTCTTAGGATAAGGGTGTATCGCTTTCAGTTGGACCAGACATTAACTTTTCAAAGTTATCTGTAAAGACAGAGACCATAAGGACCTGTGCTCCCACCCAGACAAGGAAGGGTAGACCAAAAGCATTTTGAGATGAATCTAGGAAGTTGAGCTGGTACAATGAGGAGATGATTAGAAAAGAAAAGGCTGCTTCCAGGGTTTCTGGCTTGGCTAACTGTGGTGAATGTGGTGTCTTTCCTTGCCGTTTACGCTAAGCAAGGCTTTCCGCCAGCTTCGACTCACTCACTTTGAGTGCATTCTAACTATTGATAGGTAAAGGAAGAATTCTGTTGTTTCTAGTGTTTGAGGAAGAAACAGCCTCAGAGCAGAAGCAGCATCCAAGAGGAAGCAGTTAACGTGGCCTGTGAATGAGTCAGCATAGACGTGAACATAGGCCTGAGTGATCCCAAAGTTGCTGTGCACTACAGCTGATAAACACCTTCAGCAAAGTGGCTGGATACAAAATGAACTCAAAAAGATCAGTAGCCCCTCTATAGACAAAGGGCAAACAGGCTGAGAAATGAGGGAGACAACACAATGGCCACAAATAATATAAAGCATCTTAGGGTAACTCTACCCAAGCAAGTGAAAGACCTATATAACATTAACTTTAAATATTTGAAGAAAGAAATTGAAGAAGATATGAAAAGATGGAAAGATCGCCCATGGATCAGATTAACATAGTAAAAATGGCCATGTTGCCAAAAGCAGTCTACAGATTGAATGCAATCCCATTCAAAATTCCAACACAATTCTTTCAATGGATTCCTTAAAGAGCTGTGTTGAAGGAAAGGTAAATCCAGCTGAGGATATACTGAGTTATCAGCAGAGAAGTTGTGATCTAACCCAGTGTGATAAATTCTGAATAAATGTAATGAAAAGAGAGATCCGCTCAAACTTTGGAGAATATTCACAGTTAGCAGATCTTTATGATCAGCCAGGTTTTTTATTTATTTAGTTTAGATTTATTTTTACTTTACATATATACCTGAGTCTTTGGGAAGAGCAGTCATTGCTCTCAGTCACTGAGTCATCTCTCTGCCCCATGATCACCAAGGTTTTACAAATAATGTCATAGAATAAATAGCTAACGTCCCTCTTGGTTGTGATTGAATACTCTGACAGCAGGAAATCAGGCATATTTTTAAAGAGTTAGAGGGATGGGAAAGTAACTTAACTTGATAAAGAACCTACTACGCAATCATGAGGCCATGAGATCCAGTCCCAAAGCCATGCTAAAAATCCAAGCATGGGCCGGGCGGTGGTGACTCAACGCCTTTAATCCCAGCACTTCGGAGGCAGAAGCAGGCAAATCTCTGTAAGTTCAAGGCCAGCCTGGTCTACTAAGTGGTTACAGGACAGCCAGGGCTATCACACAGAAAAACCTTGTCTTGAAAAACGGAAAAAAAAAAAAAAAACCCAAGCGTGGTGACCATGCTTGCAACCCCAGCAGCAGGGAAACAGATAAGGCAGACCCCTGGGGCTCACTGGCCAGCCAGTCTAGCCTACTTGATAAACCAGTAAGTGACCCTGTCTCAAAAAAACAAGGTGGCCAACACCTGAGATTGTCTTCTGATCTCTACGTGCACAGTTACACATAGATGGGTACACATGTGCACCTGCTCACACACACACACACACACATACACGTGTATAAAGAATTAGAATAAAATAAATTTAAGACTTTTCATTGCATTAAAACGTAGGTCTGAATTTCGTGTTTCAATCAGCAAACATCTGTGGGATACTCACGATGTACAAAGCATACTGATGCTACAATCTTATTTCTTTAACTTTTTTGAGTCTAAAGTGTCAGTAGGACTAGGGAGAACGAAGGCCCAATGATAGGTAATTTCTTTTAGGCTGACTTCAGTTCAAAACAATTTGCAACATCATTATGCTCCGCTAGTCCTCGTCGGACTGCCACTGCCTGTTCACTTGAGACATTCTTTCTCGGAGGAAATAATGCATTCCCTGTTCTGGGTAGGAATGTTGGAGCCATCAGTAAAGTGATCTGCCTAACGGAGATTCAGGTGGCCCTGGGAAAGAAAAAAAAAATGGCACATGCACCTCTCATGGAGGAGGAAGCAGTTCTTCACTGTGTCACTTTACCCTGGCATTTAGCCACCAGAGGGGGCATGGACCAGAGGGAAATCAAGTCTGCCAGCTGTCTAGATGGCTTCCCTGCCTAGATGGTGGCTTCCCAGCACCATCACCACCTTCCTTTGGAGCTGGGAAGACCACCTGAGTCGTCATGTGAGAGGCGAGTGGTTTCTAGTGAAGACCTGGAGGCTTGGCCATGATGCAGCTTGAAGTGACTTGACGGCGTAATAACACTGCTGCTGAGCGGGCGTCCCGGGTACTCTTTGCTTCCTTCCTAATACACTATTGATTTCCATCCAAATATAGATACTGGCTTTTAGAAAAAGAAATCAGCTTGTCAAGATTGGCCATTCAACATAAAGTTTGTACATCACATAAAAACCTGTTTTTGACACAATAAAAAGCATCCCCTTTCTGCTCATTGTAATTCACTTTATGGTGACTCACTTAATAGCAGAACATGTATCATTTATACTGTTATCCTCCGTGCTTTTAAACTGCAATATCCTTTCAGCAATGACTACTTGTCAGTTCCACTGATCTAGATTTGATTTCATAAATTAACTAGGCCAATTAAGTAGAGAGTTATCATTAGAATAGGAAGTAGAAGCAAATAAATATTAATCCCCCAGCTCTGGGTGTCAGTATTCCAACACAACCTTGATCACACTCGAATGATATTTAAGGGGTTGGGGGGAGAGAAAAGCAACATCCCCCTCCCCACTACCAATTCAGCATTCCCCAGTTTAGGCATCTTGGGGCATTTTCCATCCGTCTCTGCATCCCTGGTTTGTGGCAGTTGTGTTTTCTATTTTATCAGTGTAAAAGGTAGCAACTACACCAGTAATCCAAGTTCCTGTTTGAAGGACTCTGGTGGAGCATTTTGCTTGCTATCTCCATGTCCTTACCTGTGGGGCGTCTATGCTAAGGCTGGGGTGCTGTGTCACAGTTAATAGAGAAGTTTGTCTGATACGCATTTCTGAGTATTGCTTTAAGTCATTTTGCCACATGGAGACTTTGGGGATCCTGGAGATGGCAATGCCAGGCAGGAAGTAATGTTTTCAAACATAGCCTGTTTGAGAATATCTCTTTTTAAAGACAGAGGCCCTCACGTAAATGATTATTAACATGAGCCATGCTCTATGTCTCCTGGAAATAGAAGAAGGGCGTATTAACACTATATAAAAATATTTCACGTGTGAATTCAGTGAAAAACCTTTGTTTAACATATGAATGGAATACTATCAGCTTGTTTTGGTGGTGTGTGGAAGAAATGGCTTTTCTCAGAGCATCTTCACACTGTTCCCTCTAAATGACAGGCATATTCAATTGCTGTGGCCAAAGGAATGTCTTCCAGCCTGTCCCTGACAATGACCCAGAAGAAGACATAGTCCAGAGATCATAAAGCCGCTAGCTCAGGATCCCTGTGTCTCCATGTTAACTCTTCTCACTGTTCATCCACAGCACTGAAGAGGGGCTGTGTAATTCTGTGCCACCCAGTGACACACATCCCACCCACATGCACGGTCACAGGAAAGAGTAGCTTGTGAAGCATTTGAGGACCCGTGAGGGAGGCTAACCCTAGGTTCTGTTTTCCCTGCTCACTTTGCAGCTCCACACCAGCAAGGCAGAGCATTGAATTCCTCTGACTTTACTTCCCCTTGCAGCCCTTCAAGCCTCAGTAGTTTTACCATAGTAATAATTTTTCCCTAAGAATTTTAAACAAGACTTTGCCATTGGACAGCCTTTGAAACAGTTAGCTTTGCCTGGCCGTTTTTTGTTTTTTTTTTTTTTTTTTTTTTTTTTTTTTGTGACTTGCCAAAATTACAAATAAAAGGGACTATGTCCTCTAACGCTTCTCCTCTGGTCATTATCTTGGAAAATATGCAGAGTCTGGTCCAAGTGGAGTGCTCCCCAAACCTTGCTGTTACTTTGAGAATAGTTTTAATGAGGCCGGCAGCTGAGCCAAGCTCTCCTGTTGTGTTATTATTTGGGCATGTGGAAGCCCTGGTGATTGATCTGTGTGGGGGAACTGGCAACACTCACATGCCCTCTGGGTAGAGGCAGAGCCTCCAGCAGGAAGAATTAGGGAAAGAGAAAAAAAAAGGAGAGGAAATGTTTATCACCCATCTCCTTGTGTTTTATGGTGCTATGCTGGTGAACTGGGAGATGGATGTGTATGTTCATGGATTTCACACCACTTTAAGCACTAATAACATTAAATCAACCTTAATACTTCATGCCAAATGTGTTCTAAAAGAGGGAATAATGGGAATTTTTGTTGACTTTAGTAAAGTATCAAAAGTTACACTGGAAACACATAAAATGCTACAATGCAGAGGTCACAATTATGCTAATACAATGATAATATAAAATATTAAGTCACCAAAATGACAGGATTTACAACCAAGCATCCTCAGTCCCCAGAAACCCAGGCTGTAAGCTCACAGTAAACACAACAGCCTGTCCTCCCAAGGAGTCTGATTACAAATTTAAATATGTATATGATTAGAACTCTGCCAGTCTCCCTCCCCCAGAGACAGATGAAGTAAAATTTGATTTATATCATACCTGGAAACCTATTGTGCTGGGTTCACTCTTTTGCAGGATCAGTACAAGGTCTGATGAATTTTGCATTTACTAGGATGCTTTGGGGAAAAACAGGGACGACTGTGAATGGTCTGCAATCTCATGGGGTAAGAGACGAATAGCCAGATGTTTGGCAATGGAGTTCTGGCAGATGGGGACCTCTTCTTGGACCTTTCTTTTTCCTCCATGCTCTGCATTCTGTGCTGAGGTTGGGCTACAGTGGGAACACAAATCCCACGGTCTGTCATTTGATTTCATCTGATTTTTTATTCTTTGAGAAGTTTGTACGATGTGGTTTGATCATATTCTTCCCTTCCCCCAACATCTGGCAGATCCAGTTCTCCTCCTTCTCTACCCATCCAGTTTTGTGCCCTCGATTTTCATGCCCATCAAGTCCAATCTGTGCTGGTGTGGATATGTGTGGAGGTGTGGCTTTTCACTGCAACATGGTCAACTTACCGTGGGCAACACTCTTGAAACTGACTTTCCTGGCAGCTAACCATTGCCAATGGTTCCTCAGCCAGGAGTGGGACTTCATACCCACCTCCCCTCTCCACACTGCGATGTGCATTGTCTTGAACCTGCACAGGTCTTGTGAGCTCCTATGTGTAGCTGCCCTGCCATGTCCAGAAGATACCATTTCCTTGTGGTCATCTACCCCTTCACACTCTTTCAGCCCCCTCTTCCTCAGTGATTCTTAAGTCCTGTGAGGAGGAAATATAGTACAGATGTCCTGTTTAGGGCTGGGCATGCTGGGGTCCCCTATTCTTTATACCTTGGCCAGTTGTAGGTCTCGGTGCTGGTCACCATCTACTAAAAATAGAGGCTTTTCTAAGGTGGGTTGAGAGATGATTGATATACCAGCATAACAATGAGTCTGTTTAATGCTATGTCCATCTAGCAGGACAGTGGTAGTAGGTTCTCACCTAGGGCTTATGACATATCTACCCACAGGTTCTTAGCCCAGGAATTATACAATATATGGATTTTATCTTGTGGAGTAGGGCTTAGATCCCATCAGAAAGTGGTTGGTTACTCCCATATTCTGTCATTCAAGTGTATAGTATGTAGCAATGGGTTCCTGTGCTCAAGTTCTGGAAGGTAGCAAAGAGTATGGACAATACCCTGTAGTGTTTGGGAGGGGTTGTGAGACCTCCCTGCCTCACTGGCCAACAACTGTAAAAGATATAACACATTCCTAGTGCTCTTTTTCTTTGTTTCTTCTTTGTTTTTTTTTTTTAACCTGCAGTGTCTAGTAGGATATTTTTTACCCCCTTCTAGAAGTTCCTAGAGAATAATAAGTTTATCAGTGGTCATAGTAGTCAGGGAAGGCAGTAACACCACAGCCAGGCAAAAATCCCTTACTGGTGTCAATTCTGGCCAGATAATGCTAACTTCTATTTCTCTTAACCATTATCATTAATGACAATAGAAGCCAATGTAAAGTAAATACACAAATTAAACTGTTATTGTAAACCAATGCTCTTTAATATTATTCAGCTGTTTTATTATGCTAGCTGAGGTCCACAAATGCAGGTTACGAGGGATATGCTTTTTCTTTTTTTTTTCCTTTTTCTTTTCTTTTTTTTTTTTCTTTTTTTCTTTTTTTTTTTTTTCTAAATGCATAAACATTGCCTGCACAGGAGCTTGCTCTGATAAACATAATAAATGTGCATCTTCTTTCCCCTTCTCTGTGTCTGATGTGAGGCATCCTCTCTCTCCTTCGTCTCGACCTGTAGGATGTAGAGTCACCCTGCTTCCAAACTGGGAGGCACCCAGCTAGAAGGAAAGATTCCTCTCCCTGGGATGCTTAGCTAGACCACTGCTTCAGCTACCTGCCTCTGTAGCATCCACCATGCTAATCTTAAGGATGACAATAAAATAAACCTAGCCACCCCTGAAGGAAATCCTGGTCCTATGCGGTTCCACAAAGCTCTAAAGCCATGTGTTCAAAGTGCTGCTGTCAGTCCCTAGGGCTCACAGCCGAGTTCTTATAGGAGCTGGCACCATCAAAAGAGCAGAGTGACTCTACGGGCACCCTTCCCGTACAGCCCTCCATCTTCGCAAGGGCCAATCAATAGTTCTTGATCTCCAATTTTGTGCAAAACTCTGTTTGTGCTGAGCCCTGCTGGCAATCTCCTTCTTTGCCAGCGAAACAAAAGGAATGTGTTCTTTCTTTGAACAGGATGGAACTTCTGAGCACATTTATTTTCTTCAGTTCAGGAAGAGTCTGTTAGGGTTGGAGGGTTTCTACGACTCTTTGTATGACTTAGAGAATGCAGATGTGTGAGAAAGGCGTTTCTGGCATTGTCAAAATTATATTTGTTTCTAACCAAATGGAGTTCTTTTCCTTCTTCCCTCAGAGGCTTGAGTTGGCTTTTTCCCAAACACAACCTTTTGGATAATAAATTCTTTTTGAAAAGAAGCACAGAGCCCTTTTGATGTTATAAATAGTCTATATAGTAGAAGGGAATGGGCGCTGTAATTACGGCACAGATACTGTCCCATGTCTGTGCGGGGAAGTGAGTCTTATTCTCCACTCAACACTTGGCAACTCCCCTTTGAACTATATTTTAATAAGCAGTTTAGTAAGCCTGGAGAGGTGTTGGTTTTGGTTTGTTTGTTTTTACCTTTTTGCCACCAGTCTAGCCCTGTTCACTGATCTGTAGGCACACAACTATGACTTCAGCCAGCAAACATTTAATAATGACTCAGTCATCTGCTGCTACCATGGGCCTCTGGGCAGACCGCTATAAGGCACATTACAGGCTGAGATGAGTTGGGGAAAAGAGGAAGATCCTGTGTTCCATGGAATTCCTGGGGAAGGAACTCCAAAGGAGATTTCATTCATCTTCTCCCCCCACCTCTTCCCTTCCTGTCTTCACCCTGTCCCCCCTCCTCCCTATGTCCATTCAAATCCGCACCTTAGAAAACATCACTTCTGGCCAGTTTCCTCGCCACTGTGACCTTTTCCCTCAGGTTCCACGATCTGATTTTGGCAGGCATTAAAAGCCCTGAAGACATAGAGCTCACTTTGTCACTGTGGCCGTGAGGCCCAGCACATCGGCGCATGTCACCGGGCGTCCGCCCTTTACATCATAAGAGCAGTTCATTTCTCAGGCTGACAGTGATGCTCCTAGTGAGTAGGGATTAGAACGGGCACACTTCCAGATCATAATTGCATCAGGCAGAAGGGTGAGCAACCGCGTTTTTTCTTCAGGAGGGTGGGGGTGCCACAGAAAGGGTAAGGGAGGAGAGGGATGGACGAGCGATGCTGAATTTGGCCATCTAGTGCCTCATGCGCCCCGTTTATCAAGAGATAATAGGATTAAGCTAAGCTATGGGACTGCTCTGGCTAATGCTGTCTTCAGCAGGGGTCTAATAAGGATAGATATAATTGGGTAAATGGCGAATAAGAATGAAAAAGTACAGAGTATAAGCACAATGCTTAGGAATAAATAATGACAAATTGGATTTTGTCCAATCTCTGCAGACTTGGTTAAAAATCTCGTATCCTACACTGATCTATAAGGGGTAGCTATGTCTGTCTGTCTGTCTATCCTCTGCCTAATTCGGCTTCTTCACTGCTCACATCAGAAAGCAACTAGCGGTTAACCCCGGTCGATCCACACTGCTCACCCCGAAACCAAGAAGGAACATCTGAGTGGGGTTAAAGAAACAGTAAATTAAGTGCCTGAGAACGAATGTGGTAGAAATTAAAGTTGTTTTCTCTGACCCTTCTCCATTTACAGAATTTACCCCATTAACAGCTGAAAATTTATTTCCACTTCCTTCACCTCTCCGAGAAGAAAGCAAACATACCCCACAGCCCCAAAGGAGTAATTAATGAGATCATTTACTGACATGGATTTGAGTAGTTTATTTAAATACAATTCTGTTATTTATTTATTTTACAGCATTATGCAGGAGGTTGAAACTTCTGTTCTCATTTGCACTTAGCAAGAAGCTCTGAAAAAAAAAATATCACAGTGAAGGAAATAAACAAAGAACCAGTGATCAAAGGCCCACGCTGAGAGAGGCATTAAAGAAACTTCACCAGGATGCACGTTACAGTCTACAAAAATCAAGGGAGGGATGAGCTGGGGAGGGAGAGGGAGGACAGGACTGTTTGTTTCCTGTTCCCATGGGCATATCCTAACACACGTGTGTAATTGGTTCATTGATAAGATGCCATATGAAAGGGGAGGTAAGGAAAATTGGAGTAAGTAGGATGACGAGGTAAGAGTTGTGATGAGGGGTTGGGGATTTAGCTCAGTGGTAGAGCGCTTGGCTAGCAAGCACAAGGCCCTGGGTTTGGTCCTCAGCTCTGAAAAAAAAAAAAAAACGAGTTGTGAAGTTGTGATGAATATACAGAGTGGCACAAACATGAGGATGGCCTTTGAATACTGGCTGTGGAAAATTCACAAACTCAGAAGCAATTAATAATAAATATCTAAATAAAAATAAATAACTGTCCAACCTCACAGAGACTACAAGTTATAAAGTCTTCCCCAAAATGAAAGACTCTCCAAGTGTCCTTTCAAAGGCTAGAAATAAAAGTAGGAAATTAGTTCGCAGAAGGGGAATAGTGTGTCTGCTCTAGAATTCAGTGGATCCTTTTTGGAAAAATAAGTGGTGAAACATTAGGGTAGATGTGCTCATTGTGTATCTTAAGGTAAGTGAGTGGGCCTTAAATCACCTCTGTAGTTCCTTTAAATATTTCCAGTCAATGGGATTTTAAGGAAGTCCAAACCTGACAGTCATTTATGTCTCTCAGGCTCATTCCTGGAGGGGTTAAGATATTCTGGCCTCTAGAACACAGAAATGCTTCTCCTCAATATTGCTGTCCTGTAGAGTTTAAAGACCAGTGCAGTTGAAGAACTAGGAAGACAAGGAGCTGGTGTTTCCAGGGGTAGAGGGATGACACAAGACTCCAGAGTCATTTTAACAGAGCAGAGACAGGGGCGCATCACTCAAGCCCCAGGGGACCAGCGCTGCTCCACTTCCCTTTCTCATCCGTCTTCCTGCACACCTCTGTTGCCTCTGCTGCTCCTCTCTCGCCAGCTCTACCCATCAGATTGGAAGGAAGAGGCACTGTCCTTCCCTTCCTCTCCTTTCTACTGTCTATTTCTCTTCCCTCCTTCTGTTTCTCTTTCCCTCTGTTGGGACTAAAGAGCTGTTTCGAGTTTAAAAAAACCAAAAGTTTGCCAATCATGTAACAAGCAAATATTTTTAAACAGTACACAAATCATTTTAAAAGACGGTAATCAAATGCCATTTAGGAAAATGTAGAATGTTGGATGAAAGTGCTAGTGTCAAGATCCAGATCCAGATATAGAAGGCAAAGAGGGACCAAAGCAGAAAAAGTATCTCAGGTACATCTGTTAACCCTAGTCTATCTTTGAGGTCCTTTTAATATTAGTTTTTATTTCTGTGTATCCACGGGTGTATGCCATGTGTGTGAGGGTGCCAGCAGAAGCCAGGAGGCGATGCCAGATCTCCTGAAGCCGGAGTTACAGGCAGTTGTGAGCCACTCCATGCAGGTGCTGGTGACTGACCTTCAGTCCTCCAGAAGAAGAGCGAGCACTCTTCACCCCGGAGCTGTCTCCGCAGCCCCATCTGCGCTTCTTGTTGTTGCTGTTCGTTTGTTTTTAATTTTTTATTTTATCCTGTTATTATTGTATGTCTGTGGCACGGTCTAGAAATGAGCAAAGAAAAAAAATGTCCCCATCTCTGAGTGAGTCGGGACAGTGTTTTGTCACTTCTGAGGGACAGTGTAGACCTCAAAATAGGCCATGCTCACCTAAGGCAGGGAGGGTCGATGTGCCTGCTGTCACCTGTGAGCTCTGTTATGTCCTGTCTGAAGGGAAGAATAAGGACGGTGTTTTACTGTCACAGCACATGTACAGAGTTAATACTTTCAGGATGTAGCTGTGTAAGAAAACAAGCAGATGCTGTGGACCTCGGCCCCAACCCCCCTGAAAACCCTAGGCAATGCACTCAGCAGGGATTCCAGTGAGCTCTAAAAGCCTAGCCGCACAGTTCCCATCAGCACACCAGACCTCCTCAGCACAGCCAGCTGGACTGATGGAAAACAGTGGGGCCGTAGTATCACATAAACCATAGCTTTCCCATCAGGAAGGGGATTCCAGAATTGGGAGGGAGAGATGTTCACTTCATCACCAGGTGACTGTATGAACCACGCACCTTCCTTAGACAGCTTTTCCTCTTGGTGGGACAGGACTTTCTTCCCTCCACAGTCTGTCAACTCCTACCCCCGTGCTGAGCAGATTCTGCAGGCTAGCTGTCCCCTCTTGTATTACCCAGGCACACTGAGGTTTCCAGTGAGGCTTTGTGTTTCTCTAGAGTTCTACATTTTTCAAGTTCCATTAAGGAACCCCATGGTATGTGTTCAGTCCACCACAAATATTAGGGACCTACTGTATTCCAGTTGGCAGGTCTAGCCATCAGGAGTGTAGCAGTGAGCACATTGGGGAAAAAGTACCACCTCCATGGTTGAATAAGAGGTGTGAGGGATTGAGAAAGTTAATAAAAAAAACACTGCAGAGTATTCCAAAGCCAGTACAGTCTATGGAAGAAAATAGAGCCACAGAGGGATGTTAAGGCCACTGTGGTGGGAGAGTGATAGTTATGGTCAGGTAAGTCTATGTGAAGAGTGGCATTTGGTTGCAGGTGGGGTGGGAAGATGGAATCTGTGCTCAGTGAGTGCTGTGGGGTGGGGATCTGCCCATCTTTTCCCAGACACTGGCTACTGGTGCTCTGGGCTTCATTTCTTGAAGCACTGCCTCTGGGGGAGGGTAGTGGGGGTTCAACTGCCCCCTTATCCCCACCCCCACCCCCAACTTTCTTCCTGAGAAACTTTGGCAGTGCCTCCATCCATCGTAAGCCCTCAGCACGATCTGAAGAGAGAAGGACCAGGAGTGTCAGAAAGCTGATTGGGCATGCAGTGTGGTGCTTCACAAAGAAATGTGTTTATGCCCATCCCTCACCTCTGAGGGTGTGTATGAGAAGACAGATAATGCTGAGAACGAGCTGCATGTCAGAGCGGTTGCCCAGATCTCTCTCAAGCCTCACTGAGTTAAACACTCAGCCAGTAAGCTGTCGGCAACAAGAGGGCACATTGTTCTTGAACAGTGAAGACTGGTGGGAAGACACTCTCGAACTGCCAGCCTGGTGTGTGTGTGTGACTATTGGAGAGAAATGAGTACAGTCTAGGGATTTCAAACTACAGCGTGAGATCACCACTGTAGCTGTGCTGATTCTGAGGCCCCCGCCCCCAGGACTCCCTTCTATGGTTCCCAGTCCGTCTAGGCCAGTGGTTCTCAACCTTCCCAGTGCTGCGACCCTTTAATACAGTTCCTCATGCCATGGTGACCCCAACCATAAACTTATTTTGGCTGATACTTTATAACTGTAATTCTGCTACTGTCATGGATCATAATGTCAATATCTATGTTTCCCATGGTCTTAGTCCATCCCCGTCAAAGGGTTGTTTACCCCCCCCATAGGGGTCGTGACCCACAGGTTGAGAACTCCTGATCTCGAGCTTCAGTCCTCTTTGGGAAACAGGAAGGTTCCCTCAGCACACAGATGGAAGCCTCTGCTTTTCGGCTGACAGAGCTGATTTATTTTCTCAGGTAACCAACAGTCCCCAAGTGAGGTAAGCAGGTGTAAACACAAGGCTAGACAATAAAAATCCAAAGACTCATCCCAGCTCTCTCGCGTACAGTGATTTCCTTCTGGCTCTGTGACAAGAATCTCTTTCGGATTCCTCTTGTGCTTAGCCTCATCTCAGTCTAAAATTCGTCAGCATTCCAAATTATCACCAAGAATCCATCTCCCTGAAGATGAGGCACCAGGAGCAAAGGAGATTGTGGAAACAGGAGGTGTTTTGAATGAAATGCATAGTTTAATCACATTCTACTTTCAGAAAACTACTTCATTTAAGTCGGTGCTTGCCTGGGGTAATAATTTAAGCTCCGCACTTGAGTAATCACCAGGAAGATTGCTCAGAACCCATCACAAACACAGCCACCAGTATTCACATGGCCTAAAGTAAACTTCTGAACACTCAGGATCTTCATACCCTCAGCAAAATCCAGAGTTGTGGGATTAGGGGTCCTCCCCACCTCCCATCCCCATATAGAATGGCTTCTCATTACATTAACATTCAGAAGACAAGCTTTCATCCTCATCAACAAATGTTAAAACATAGGATGCATTATACTAAGAAGGCTCAATTTTCCAAGCACATTTTGCATCATAGAAATTAAGACCTATAAAATGTCAATGAAGATCATTAAATTTGAATTTTCGTAAGATATCGTTAGTCTTTTCTCTTTCTGTGTTAGACTTTCTCTGAATCCAATGAAATGCTTGGATCCTCATAACTTCTGAACTCTGTTCCATCTACCCCAAGGAGCATTTCCATTTGGGAGTTTTCAGGTTGTAGTGAACAAGAGTGTCACATCTGAGGATGAATAACATAGGAATATGATTGGCACTTGTAGCCTGTGCTCTGGTTGTATATATGAACAGGAAAGGATGTGAGGAAGCGTTCTGGGTGTGTAAAGCCTCGTGTGAGTGTGTAAAGCCTCATGTGGGTATGTAAAGCCTCAAAGGCCCTATAAAAACCAACCCTAGACAAGGCAAGCAGGGGTGGCTACATGGTGGTCCACATTCAGCAATCTACCAGCTTGGAAGTATTTTGCTTGAAGAAGGGTTATGTTTTTCTACCTCACTAAGGTGTATATGAACTGACTGGTGTAGACACAGTCAGAGAGAAACAACCAGATACATGCTTGTTAAATGTAAGTATAACCTCAAAAAAAAATTAGAGTACATTTTCCCATAATTCCTGCTTCAGGATTACTCTTCCCCTCTCATCTCAACCCAGAGAGTATCTTCTGCCACCTGTAAGAACAGAAAACAGACTGTGTTCTTAAATTCCCCTGAAAGTGGGTGGTGTGTACATGGCTAGCCAAATGGCTTCTTTAACTGGAACTCTGGCCTGACAGGAAGGAGCTTTGAATCTGGCTGTCCGGCTAGCCCTGGACACAATGGACTTATACCTACAGTTCCTATTCAGCAATACCAAGAGAAAATGCCCATCTCTTATGTTTCCGGCTCTGAAGCTCTCCAGTGGTCTTGGTTGACTAGATACTGAAGCTGACAAGTGAATGCTGTCAGAGAATCCCCTAGCACCCCAGCATCTGCATCCCAGCCGGCCAAGGAGCCCAGCAGATGTCTGAGAGTCAGAGAGCCCTTCCTTGGACAAGCCTGGAGCCACCCTGTTTCACAGTATAAAATGTCCCCACCTAACCCTACAACTTTCCACGTATTAGTTACCTCATCAATCCAGACCAAACTCAGCAGACATTTCACTAAAAGGAACAGAGACAAACACTATCAGTTTCCTGCCAATGTTGAGCAATTTTCAAGCCGTTCTGGCCCCCTGTTGAGAGCTTTCATGCTTGGTGTGTTTACACTCTCAGATGAATCTGTTTTGAGGTGTTTATTCCAGTGGTTAAATTTGAAGAGGTGAAGAAAAGTCAAACTCTCTCCCATATTGTCGAGAAGGAGTCTAAAATAATTGGTACACATTGAAAACCTTTTAATTCAGAGAAAGGAAGAGAAAACTCCATTTATTACTAACAACTTTCCAAAATGCAGAGCCAGAAAAATCTAAGGAACAAACTTACTTTATCACCAAAAGTGAAGGTGATATTTTTTCCTTGACATGCACATCAGATAGTATTTCACAATGTAATTGTGCACTTAAATTTTTGTTTCATATTTCTCCATTCCCTTAACCAGGTCCCAGACATAATCATTAAAATTAGTGGATCATCTTTCTGAAATTATACATTTTAATTATAATTATTTGATAAGCATTTCAGACACACTCACCCGTAGATCACATAAAATCAGAAGTAAGTCTGTATATCAATAGCGGTTTAATCCCAAATGGAGGCTTTATTTAAACTACTGAGGTCTTGATTACAGGAGCTTTGAGATTAGAAATGAGATTTACAATTGGCTAGAGGGAAATATTTAAATATCTTTGCTAGAGCAAATTATAGTCATTTTTTAAAAGATTTAAAATATGAGTGTGCTGAGAATTTCCTCTGAGATATCTTATTATTGAATTAAGTTTTTTTTTTTTTTAAGTCACCTCTTCAGCCATTTAGAAAACAGCTTGCCTGTGAGCAAGGAGCGTCTCCTTTTTATCTCCTAGCTAAGAAAGCCAGGCTTTGCGGAAAATAGATGTGAAACTTCACCTAAAATCTAAGATGAGAATTAACATGCCCTTTCTTTCTTTTAATTTGCTAAGCCACACAAAAAAGGGTGTTATTTTTAAATATTTTGGGCTCCAAAATAGTGCTCCTTGAGTTAACCGTGGAATTGCTGAGGAAGAAGCCTGGGTGTGAAATCTGTTTTTCAGAGTTGAAGGTCTAGACAAGGTAGGCCTCGCCACTCACTAGTCTGGTAGTGTTTCTCACGAGCCTGAGCTGGGTGCTCAAACTGCCTCGCATGCTGCCCGCTTGGGTCTTCATACATGCTCCCTCTGCCTCCTGAACCCTTGGACTTCCTTCTCCTGGAATGCTATAGGCCTCACCCTCAGCTTACCATCTTATGCAGATCTCTGTCCAAATGTCATGCCATCCCAGGCCTTTCTTAGCCGTCATGCTGACAAAGGAGCCTCCCCTGAGCTCCCCATTCCTACTTGGTTGTCCATCGTATGTATTCCCAGATGGTATATTATGTGATTATGTAGCTTTCTGGTGTTATTGTCTATCCCTGTCTCCCCAGTTATAGCTGAGATTTACCAGTCCTTTTGTATCTTTCAGGTCTACACGTTTGTGTTTCTTAAATGAATGGACTTAATTAAACAGAAATGAAGTAAACCACTGCCATTCCGAAGCTAGTGACCAATGAAATTAAAATTGCAGGTCCAAGCAGTATCTCTGTCACACCTTTTGTGTCTTCAGGGGTATCAGTCAGAGAGGAAACAGTGTGTCCCAGTAGGGAGTCTGTTGTTTGTCTCTAGGGCAGAGAAGCAGTGGATGGAGAGAGAGCTGGCCTGGCCTGGCCTGGCATTGAGACACTGATGACTTTTAAGTGAGAGCAGTTGAGAAAAACATGTTGCCCCTAACCAAACAGGACAGATGAAAGTGAAAGGACCACTTGGTGGGTAGGAAGAGGTAACCAACCTGTGTGGAGACGCTGATTCAGGGACCGGAGGATGTGCAGGCAGTGGTTCCACATGGGACCAGAAGCAAGAAGCGGAAACTACAGATAGGGCCCAGGGTGGTGAGTTAGCCAATGAGATGATAGCACACCAGGAGGAGAAATGTGTGGTAAGAGGGACGCATTGCTCCTGGAGACAGTCGGGAGCAGGAAGAGGCGAGTGAGGAGAAAGTAAGAGTCGAAGGACTCATTGCCCCCAAGATGGAGTGAAGAATGGCAGAGGTCTGTGTCCCTGCATCTTAGCTGTGCTGGCCCCTGTATCAGAACGGAGTTGTCTCAGAGAGAGACAATTAAAGAGTAAAATGAATTAAAGCAAGTAAATGTCTAAGTACCCATCACCTTTCATTTACTCAAGAGCATAAATTAATGGCCCACTGCATCTGGAGAGGTGGCTCAGCCATTAAGAGAATACATTGCTCTGGTAGAGGTCCCAAGGTGGGTTTCTAACACCCAAGGCAGCTCCAAACCACCTATCTAGCTCCAGCTCCAGGGGATCCAGCATCCTATTCTGAACTCTGCTGTCACTCACAGTCATGTGAACATCTGCACAGATGCACACATACACATGTAATTAAAACTAAAAATCTTTTTTTAAAAAAAAGCATATCTTAATAATGCAGATAGCTTATCAAGAGAGAAGAAAACAATGTTTGTTAGTAGATGTACAAGAAGAAATTGTTAAATCTATTCCGAACATACTTCCATTTTTGTTTGGTTGTCTTTTATCTCTTGAGATAGTATCTTGCTGTGTAGCCCAGGCTTGTGATCCTACTGCTTCAGGCTCTCAGATGCTGGGTTTACAGGCATGTAGCACGATTCCCTCTGCCCTGCATAGGCTTGCATTTCAGAGAGCGAGAGAATACATGCACATGTGTACACATGCATGCATATAGCATATTAATAAAATGCATCAGGCCGGGCAGTGGTGGTGCATGCCTTTAATCCCAGCACTCGGGAGGCAGAGGCAGGCGGATCTCTGTGAGTTCAAGGCCAGCCTGGTCTCCCAAGCGAGTTCCAGGAAAGGCGCAAAGCTACACAGAGAAACCCTGTCTCGAAAAACCAAAAAATAAATAAATAAATAAATAAATAAATAAATAAATAAATAAGTAAATAAATAAAATAAAATAAAATAAAATGCATCAGTGCTGTGGAGACAGTAAGAGTCTGGAATGGGGCATTCAAAGGAGAAACTTCTTTAGAGAAGATGGCCTCAGTCCCCTGGCAAAGAGGCAGTTACATACGGCCCTCCAGGAAAAAGAAGGCATTGGGGCAGAGAAATTGGTTCACAAGAGAGAAAACAGCATCAATGGCGGTCTAAGAGTTTGGGGAAGCTGAAGGAAAATAGGTGTGAGTATAATTTAGTGAACTTTCAAGAAGGTGGCCTGAGATATCTTTGAAAGAAGCAGGTCACAGAGGCCCTGTACAGAGCTAGTACGTCTTTGAATTTTGTGTACAATGGGAAAATCATGAAAGTGTTTTTAAGCAGAGGAGTGACAACGACTGGGTTTTAGGATTTCTTTTGCTGTGTAAATAACACATTGTAGAAGAGAAAGAAAGAAGCAGAGAGGGATAAGAGTTGGGGTTCCCACAGGTACCCCTGGAGGGGGCCGTAAGCTGGACTAAGGCGGGGCAGGGCCGCTGGTGAAGTGGACCCATTGCACTGGAGAGCGGAGGGCAAGTGTTGGGACTGACCCCTGTGAGGAGTTGCTGGGCAAATGGAGGGTCCATTGCCTATAAAGGGGAACAAAAGAAAGCAAGTGGCCTTCAGGGCTGGGACTAAAGGGACTGTTTGTAGAACGTAAGTGATCTATCTATACAATCCGAGAGGCAGAGTTGTCTCAAAGGTTATGAAAGTGGAGCCTGAGGCAGAGGGATTGCAGAAAGTTCAAGATTAACCTAGTCCATGTCACTAATTCCAGACCAGCTAAGGCTATAGACTAAGACCTTTGAGAGAAAGGAGGGAGAGGAGGGGGAGGGAGGGAGGGAGGGAAGAAGGGTAGGGGAGAGAGAGAGAGAGAGAGAGATCATCTACCTGGGCATGTTTTAACCCTAAAAGGTAGTTGTCACAGTCCCGTGGTCTTGGGTCCCAGACTGAATACAATGGGAAGCAAGATGGAGCACAAGCATCCGTTGGTCTCTGCTTGCTGATGTGGACGATATGGACGTACTGTTACCTGCTGCCTCAGGCTCCTGCCGGTACTTTCCCACCACAGTGGAGTATACCTTCAAACTGCGAACCACAAAACAAACAAACAAAGCCACAAACATCCTCTTTCTACCTTTAAAACAAATAAACAAACACCGGGGTGGTGGTGTTCACCATAAAGCTTTGAAAGTCCTTTAGGAGATGCTAAATGTCTTTATGTCTTCATGCAGAGCATACATTTACCAAACTACCCCCAAATTGTAGTCTGCCTATAGATTTTTATAGCAGTTTTGTTCATCATCTCCCAAACATTGGAAGCAACCGTGATTTCCTTCAGGGGTTGATGAGACAAACTGTGGTATGTCCAGACAATGGAATGTTGCATAGTGCTAAAAAAATTTCAAGTACCAAACCATGAAAAGACATGGAGGAAACTTAAAGGCAGAGTCCCAAGTGGAGGCTGATGTCCTGGCTTCAGTCCTAATGTGGTGATAAAATACTCCACAAGAGCAGCTCAGGGAAGAAAAGGAGTATTGTACTCACAATTCCAAGTTATAGTCCACCGTGGCTGGGAACAGTTAGTTGTAGCACATCCATAAAAAAATAAATTCATGTATGCTTGTTATGTTCAGCCCCCTATTTACATTTATACAGTCATAGAGCTGCCCAAAGTAGGCTGAGTCATCCCACATCAAATAACCTAATCAAGGCAATCCCACACTGACAGAACCATGGGCCAACCTAATCTAGACAGTGTCACATTGAAGTTCTCTTTCCGTGTGATACTAGGTTGTGTTAAGTTGCAGTTAAAACTAACCACCACAGTGTTTTCAAAAGGATACATAATGTATGATTCTAGCTCCCTGTAGTTGTTAAAAAAAAATGGATCTGAAAAGATGGGTGGTTGCTTGGGGATAAAGAGGTGTATAGGTTGGTAACAGGATTTGGGGGGCAGGAAAATACTCTGATAGTATACTGGTAGATACATGTAATTACAGGTTATAGTACAGGTCCAGGAGTGAACCTGGAATGTAAACTATGAAATTGTGTATAATGTTGTCAATATGGATTCATCCCTTGTAATTGCTGGTGGAGGATGTTGATAGTCCAGGAAGCTAGGGACAGGAGACAGGAGAACTAAGCTTCATCCTTCCAGCTCAAATTGATGGGAAATAAAATTGGTATATGATATAAACTCTACTTCTAAACCGGCCATTTGGGATATGCTAAAAGTCACCAGAAACACTCAAGCAGAGATGTAGGTAGCAAGGTGTGGGATTTTTGAGTCTGAAGGTCAGAGAAGCAGTCTACTCCGAAGAGGCACATTTAAGGCAGGGTCTTAGGGAGATGGGTCAGTGAATAAAGCACTTGCCCTGTAAGGACTGGCGTTTGGATCCCCAGAATCCATGTAACAGGCAAGCAGGTGTGTAAAAGGCAAGCGGTCATACCAGCACTCGGAGTGGCATTTGACACTCAGAGACAGAGGCGGGAGATCTGCAGGGAAAGCTGGCTAGCGAGATGAGCCAAAAACGAGTGAGCTCCTGCTCTGCCAGAAACTCTGCTTCAGTAAGTACAGTGGGGAGCAAGAGAGGAAGACATGCAGCATCAGCTAGGACCCTCTACACACATGAGTTCACATGCAGAGGTATACCTGCACACACGTGTACAGCTTGTATACACACGCAGGGGAGGAAAGCCAGCCCAAGATGAGCAGTTTGGGTTCCTCACCCATCCTTCCCACAGCTTGCTTCATTATGCAAATGTACTCATCAACCACCTTGGATGATGGGCTCTTACACTGGGAGAGGAGTTCTCCCCAGTACTCTCTTTGAATGTCGCCATGGCAATGGCAAGATGGTGTTATGTAACTGGCACATCCTTTGCTCAATTTGTTGAAAGCCTTGTGATGGATGGACATGGATACACACACACACACACACACACACCTTCTGTTTAACTCTCATCCACCACCCACCTGCATGCAGATTCTGAGTCTCTAGTACAGCAATTCTCAACCTCTGGGTCACGACCCCTTTGGGTTCGCATATCAAGTACCCTGCATATCAGATATATACATTATGATTTGTAACAGTAGCAAAATTACAGTTATGAAGTAGCAATGAAAACAGTCCTATGGTTGAGGTCACCACAGCGTGAGGCACTGTATTAAAGGGTGGCAGCGTCAGGAAGGTTGAGAACCATTACTCGAGTACATCACATCCCATGAAGAAGCTGTGTGAGGACCCTTAGGTTAGTCTGAGATGGCTGTTCCCAGGAAATCCACCCTGCAAATCTGGCTTTAAGGAACTGACCCAGAATGAACTCATAATATTGGGAAAAGGAGATGTCTTCCCTTACACTACTTTCAGAATATATTCCATTGGTATATTTCAAACTAAGTAGCAAATTGCAAATGTTCTTATGTCAAAGAAATGATAAATGTTTCAGGTGACATGCTAAATATCCTCCTTTGATCACGACACAGCATAGGCATGTATCGAAACAGTATTCCATGCTCCAAAATTACATCCCAAGTGTTACACATCAGGTAAAAACAAAAATAAAAATAAACATTGAAACAAGAAGAAAGTTGTGATAGTATACATTGTATTACTGGATGTGGCTAAAGTCGTTTTGGGGTTCTTACTGAGCAGAAATGCTTGTCCTGCAGATGGGAATATATATTCCCTTGTATGCCTGTAAATCAGATGTCTCGCTGGGATGGAGGCCTAAGTGGACAGCTTCCCTGCTATCCCTCTGGCACAGGGTAGGAGTGCCCAGAGCTGGCAGAACTGGAGAAAGGGGCCTGTGGTTTACATTCTCACCCAGTGGCACTCTGTGTGTGGAAGGAGTATGTTCCACATTGAGGCACTGTGTGACAGTGTGAAGCACCAGCGTGTATAGGAAGTGTGAGCACAGGCGGCGATTTTGCTGAAAGATGCTCACATCACCAAGCAGGCAAGCTAAAAACGGCACCATTCTGTTGGATTGCTGTAGCAGTAAACCTTTAACCTGCTCGGAAAGTGACAATAAAACTGCTAAATTTATCTTTGAACACTCATCATATCCAGTGCCAAGGAGGGCTTTGTTTGACTTCTTTCGTAGATGGCTGATATGATTAAAGAAGTAGGCTAGAATTAAATCTTATTTATTTCATTTTTAGTAAAATGGCATGTGGATTGACAGGCCGGCATAAGTAATCTGTGACTTCTCCTCTTTTGGTTGGTTCTTTCAGCCCTTTGTTTCCAGGACATCAAACTTGAGAGTAGCACATGGCACACAATAACCACAGTACTAAATAGAGGCATATGTCTGCATCAGAAGGGATGCTGATAGAATCTTCTGATTGGATTGCATTCATTGAAATCAGAGGCTGTGTTGATATAGTAAATGCTACATATTTTATATTTTACAAGACACAGCATAAAAGTTAGAAAAGCCAACCATTCCCATAGAGGAGAAAGGATATACATGAGCAAATGCCAGGCTAGTATAATGTAACATCTATTCCTCTGCTTTGAAATAAATGCAAACATATTTTAGTACTTAAAATAAGACAGTTAATACTTAAATCAGCTTTGTTTTAATTAGCCCCCCCCCTTTTTTTTTTTTTTTGCTCTTCATTGGCTTTCTTTCTTTTAGTTGGAACACAGTACCTGGTCCTGTACCTTGGCAGATGCAGGTGCTTCTGTTTCAAGTGCAGGATGAGTAACCCCCAGAATGTATTGTAAATTGGCGGGCCTCAGAATAGGGGGAGATGATTAGATTGTCGAGTTTCCTGCTGAGTGCTACATGCTTGTTTCGTAATACTGTTTTATGAGACAGAGACTCACACAGAACATGGAGGTCCAATTCAATACCTCGGCACTGTTGATCTGCTTTTTATTGATTTTTTCATCTACTCGAATCTAGAATTCTTGGTGGGCTTCAGGAATGCTGTGGCCAAAGGTTGCAGTGGACGGGCTGGTCATTAGAGGGGCATTGTTTCCTTGAAATATTGGGAGCCATTTTGTTGCTGTGTGGGGCATTGACATACAGTTAGGTCTTTCTCATCAAAGGGGAAAAAAAAAGAACGTCTCTGCAGGACAAAATTAGAATACTGAGAGGTTATAGGTTTTACATCTGAGCATCACCGAAGACAGTACCTTATCCTGTATACATTTGTTTCATGGGCAGGTAAATTATCCTATCTTAAGTATGGAGACATGGTACCTATAAATTTCAGACCCATTATTTGCCAATCAATTTTTCATAACTTTTCAGTTATAGGCTGCTTAATAATTACCATGCAACAGTTGGAGAGAAATGCATGTTTATGCCACTTCAAATCATCATCTGAAGCTCCGTCATCTCTTTTTCCCACCACCGCTTATGTTGGTTTTTCTTCAGAATCCATCGAACAGTCCATAGTAGCATTGCCTGTGGGTGTGGCTCCTCGCCTTGGTGCCTTCTGAATGTCCCGTGCTAACCTAGACCCCTGAGCTCCCTCTGCGTGTTCCGATGGTGCCTGTTACCACAGACTTTGGGGGAGGATGACAGTGTACTGACAGCTTCTGCAAGCCGACCTCTGGTTGTTGTGCCATTTTGAGTACTGATCAGATGGAAGGGTCTGCGTTGTTGCCTGCCCTTGGAGCCTTTGAAGGCAAGAAGAGGCTCAGCGGCAGTCCTACACAACCTGTCCAGCTGTCCCGTCACCTGCCTGGCCCTGGAGCCAGTGAGTCCTTTGGTGCCTGTTTACTTCCCTGTGTGCCTTCTGGACCTGGGGACAGTGCGTTCGAAGGCCAGAGCACTGCCGGTGGGCCCAGCAGCCCTGACAGCCCTGACTCCTGCTTATTAAAGGAGACCAGTTAAGCTGACCCACAGCCCTAGCCTGTGGTCCACGGGGCAGGAGCACCCCTCTTCCCTGCGGCTGTGGCAGCAGAGGTGGCTTTAGCCGTTCTGCGCTTCTCTCTTGTAACTTCGACTCAGATTCCTCAACCCTAACATGATTTGAAGTGTAAGATGTTGTTCGGTAGTAGATTAGTTGGGGGGGGGGGAGGGTGCGGGAGTGAATTGCAGCAAAAGAAGAGGAGAAGGAGCAGGAAGAAGAATCTTCTAAAACTAAAAAGAAAATGGCAACAGGTAGGGGTGCCGTGTGTAATGTGTCTATACCAGTTCCTTTGCTGTATTTACTGTAAGAGATGGGCACTGAAACCTGTCTGTTTGCCCCATGCTTGAAAAAGGATATAGAGAAGAGAAATAACTAACTCAACATTATACGGGGGGCCTAAATGGCCCCAGTTCAGGCACAGGCTCTCAAACCTCTAAATAGACCGTCAAGATTCTGTACAGGTCAGGACCTTGCAAAACCTCTAGGTGGTGGCGTCTTGAGAAACCAGCTGTCCTGAAAAAAGCGTCGCGTTCTGCACAGGTCACTGGGTAGACACTAGCCACAGCCTACTGCCAAGCACTACTATGGTGGCCAGCCCAATCTAGAAACTAGGTTTAAAAGGATCTTTTTCCCAAACTAGCAATAGCTAAATGCAGTTAGCGGTTAACTTACTGATAGATCCGGTGTCATAATGGCAAAACTTTTAACCGTCTGGTAAATATCCTAAATTCTTCTTCACCTTCAAAGGACAACCATGATAAAAAATATCTTTAGTAGTCAAGGCAGTAATATGTTATTCTTTATTGTGATACTTTATTCTTAAGCCCCTAAGCATCGCTTCTGGGAGTGGATGGCTAAGCATATTAATTTCTAAGACAAAAGCATTGGCCGCATTTCCATATCATCATTTGTGTCTGAACGTGCCGATGACCAAGGGCTGTGTGGGTGCTGCTGGGAATTATCTCTGCAGAGATGTGCACATATCCAAACATATGGATGTAGAATGAACATCTAAATTGTTGGTCAATTTTTTTTACACTCAGATTTATTGAAATTATGTAAGCTATTTATTTATATTTTTTTTGGTCAAAACTATTGGAATTGGGTTAGCTGTGCCAAGATTTGAGTTTTTCTGAGGTTTATGTCAAGAAAGTCCTGTAATCAAAGTGCTATGCAAACACTGAGAGATGTTCACAAGCAGGCTGATAATCACACCCACTTAGGGATCTATGCCGCCTTCAATACAGACGTGTAACCCCATTAACATTAATAGGACTTACACTCACATATTGATGGCAAGTAAATCCCTAATTAGCACTGAGAACTGTTAACACCCCCCACTGTGATAATTCCTCTGAAAGATCTGAATGTCCCAGTGATAATAGGTACATCTTTAAATTTTTCCCTTAAACGTTGAAGTTGTCTCACGCTGAAGCATGTAGTTTCTGTACCTGTAATGTCCCACGTACTGTGCGGTTACCAGTGGAGTCTGGCCCTGAATCCACGAAGAAAAGGTCTTTCTTTTCACTTGTTTGAGGGACATGAATATTTCACCCACTGCAAAGAAGGAAAGTGCTCATTCTCTGTTCTGCAGAGAACGTTCATCATCTGCACAGATTTGTAGATTTCAGTGTAGCACTAATATTTAAAGCAGTGGCCTTCCATCCCTCTACATTGTAATATGCAGATAGGGGCCTCATTGGACAGGATTTAGCTCCTCTTGGTAACAGAAGGGACTTGGATTGAAGCAAGACGCTTCCTGTCCACAGCGATGTGTTATTGATGAGCTGGCATTTGCCCTGTGGCCCTCCCAGAGGATTGCTTACATCTATTACTCACACACATCGATTGGTTAATTTGATAATTCTATCACCAATCGGCTGGTGTCTGACCTTTCACCATGGCAATGATGGCAGGCTCTTCATTTTTACATTGCAGGCCAGTTAGATTGACCTTTCTGAGGAGAATGTCAAGGCATCCCTTGATCTTAACCTGTCACTGTATTTGTTAGAACCACACTGTCCCTTAACCTTGATTTATGGTGTTTCGGTGCTCGGGATGTGTGTTTTGTTTGTTTTCAAAATACCTCCAGAGCTATGGCGATCAAGCAGGGAGCCTGGCTGTGAAAGTTACACTCTCACTGCGTGAGCTCCGTGCTCAGAAGTCATCAACCTGCTCTGTTTTCCTAGCCTCATCATCATGTTGGTAGCAAATTGAAATGCTAGGCCAACTTCCCTGGTATTTTGGGAAATTCGATTCCTTTCACTCCCTCACAGATTGATGAAACTGGGTAAGACCTCTTTTAACCCACCCCCACGCCCCCTACCCCCGGTAAAACCAAGGGAAGTATTATGGTAAAGTGCTGTTGGCTCCCTGGTTTTTTTTTCTTTCTTTCTTTCTTTCTTTGTTTTTTTTTTTTCCTACCTTCCTAATTTATACTCTTGCCAGAGGGAAGAAATTGTCTTGTCTGTGCACTGCTCCTTGGGGAGCGATACAAGGGCGTCTCTTTGTGAAACTGTAGATTTGCTCTTCAGCCCCACTGTGGACAGAATGAAAGCAAACTTTCCCCCGGTCTTTCTGAATGTGTTTGTGTGCCCCACATGGTGTGCTTTGGAGGATGACACAGGCCCACGGCTGATCCAGGCACTCTGTGTCACCTCAGCTGGAGTGAGCGTCAAGCAGGGCGACCATACATAATTAAGACGCTGTGGTGACCTAGCTAAAAACAGAGCAAGGAACTAAAAACCAGCCAAACCAATTTTGCTAAAATTTAGAAAAAAAAAAAAAAATCAAAACTGTGCTCCCAGGATGAGAAGTTGCATGCCAAATTTCAGCCTGAAGCGAATTTAAATGGCTGAGTTATAAACCTTTCATAAAGGATGTTTTGTCACTCAGTAAAGATAAAAAGGCTCCTTTTTTTGAAAAGGAAATTATCTAGGCACATAGTCTTTAGCGGGGATTGTTGCCGTTTATTTAAAGAAAACACAATTTTAAATGACTGGGTTTTGGAGGACTGAAAGCAGCAACTGTGTCTGAGCAGTAATTATGTTTCATAATTTTGTTTAGCAAGTATTACATATTATATGAATAGCATCATCGTGAAAATGATTAGCATTCATACTATGCAAAATTCTGCATATTAAGAGCTGCACAGTAGTGTCCCACATACAATACATTGTAATGGCTCCAAATTACATTGTGTCCGAGGAGCACCCCGTTCCTCTGTCTCCTCAGCAGCACGGTGCAGGCTTGGAGCAGGCCTGGGCTTTCAGAGCACCAAGCCTTTCCAAGTGGCCTTAAAGAACTACCTCTCCTTGAACCAAAGGGTCCCTCCATGATGTTTTGGTTTCTATGTGTGCTGCAAGCCCGGCAGAGTGCCTGCTGGCCTGGGTACACCTTCTGACCACAGGTACTGGTGGTGTTGGGGAAGGTACAAGAGTAAGGCCACACCTTCCACAGTGACATTGTGGGAATGGAAGGGTTTGCAGACTGTACGGTTTCTATCTTGAGTATTGTGTTTGGAGTCTCAGGGTAAGTTATGGCTTTCCTTGGAAGGCACCCTGTGAAACCAGACCAGTGGTATATTAGCTGGGGAGTCCTGTGGAGTTTGGGAACGGGAAAGGGGACAGGTTGTTACTCTCAGGGACCCACTTTCTGAAGGAGAGGCCATTGGTGTTGTAAGACAGGTGTCATTAATGTTGTCGGAAAGCTCTAAAAGAGGTGAAAATGTGTCTTAGAAATTTATCTTGTTTGACCAGATGCGGGAATGCACATCTGTAATCCAGGACCTAATTTTGCAAGTTTGGGGCTAGCCTGTACTATATAGAAATACTATTTCCAAGTATACACATGTGCATTCACACACACACACACACACACACACACATACACAAACACACACACACACACGCACGCACGCGTGTGTGTGTGTGTGTGTGTGTGTGTGTGTGTGTGTGTGTGCGCGCACATGTGTGCACACATGAATGAATGCGTGCAGAGAAAGAGGGGTGTCCTTGAAATATCAAAAAGAGCAGCATGACCAAGCGTGGTTCTTCTTCAGAGTGGGGCCTCAGAAACTATAGGACTCACTTAATTTGATTGTTTAGTGAGATTTCACAAAAATAGAAAACAAATTTTAAATGCTGTAAAGACCCCACCTCTTTCTCCCCTTCACAAGCTAGAGGGTGCACTTCAAGATTTAGTCATCTTTGTAAGAAAATGAGCCACACGTGTCATCCTCTGCTTTCCCACAGTGCTTGTGGACACAGCTTTATTAATGCACCACTGTCATCTGAGAAAAAGTAAATGGTCTATGAGTGCCAGGAACCACAGATCACCCGCAGCTCTGGGAAACCCCTCAGAAACGTGAGCCCAGGTGCCAACCAAGTGGTCACCATGTTTTTAAACTGAGTGCGTGCGCCTCTGGATCTGCTGAAATCCTGCATCTACCCACAGAACAGGGTCTGACCCTGGTTAGTGGAGAGCTCTTAATCGGGTAATGGCACAGGTTCCTCCAAATGTTAGTAGCAATGTTCACAGGCCACAGTCCTCAACTTGCTGATGGCCCTGCTGTATGGATGCTTTCCTCCTCATGTTTCTGGGTTTTTCTTGGTTTCTCATGATTCCCAGCTGTTTGCTTTGGGCATTCTTTTCAGTGAGGCATCAGAAGCAGAATGCCGGCTCTATGTCTGTTTCTTCTGCCCAGTGCAGCCACATCTGTTCTGACCCTGTCTTGTGGGTCCAAAGAGGAGAAAATAAAGGAAAGCAGAGTTCATTGCATCTCTCTTACATCCGCCCCCTTGTGACCGTCCCTCCTTACTGATTTCTACGGAAACCATAGCTCCGTGGTGGCAGCACCATACACAGACAAGAACAGAAGGGGCTCAAAGGCGGCATCTAACAATTTGGTACCCAGCAATCAGCGAGCCGTGCATAACCAATCAAACCCATAGAGTCGGGGATGGGATTTTTCTTTAAGAAATCCAGTATCACATAAGAGAGGTTATTTTTAAAATCTAGGAAGTGGGGAGGAAAACAAAGGCTTTGTAAGTGCCGGCATTTTCAGTGTGAAGTTTGCTTATCGGAATGTAAAGCCACGGGCATTTCCAACTGGATGGCTTTCAAAGTAGGTTTGTCTGCTCTGAGAAAAATATACCAGGACCTGGCACCCTTAGTTTGGTTTCCCACATCTAATCAGCGCAGAGAGCCACCACCAAGAACTAGCTGTGTGTGCGTCGGCCATGTTTTGTAAATTACAGCCACACGACCAAACATGGCCAGTGAAAGATGCATTCTCTGAGACCAAGTTGTTGTTTTTCCCATCAAGAGAAGAGTTGCCAGGGGAAATATAGCCCCATTCGTGGAAGCACTAAGCACACTTCTTTAGAGGGTGGTTCCTGCTGGCCTGGCTACATACTGGTGTATCTGTTTCAGCGGTAGTTACCGGCTAGAAATTTCTGAGGCCAATCCATGGGAGGCAGAGTAACCACAAGCAGAGTGTGCTGTTTAAAGTAGAATGTGGCCTCTGACCATGTCTCAGTTATAATCTAAACTGGTTTTCAGTGTAAACCATGAAGGAGATGCATGCCCGCCATTGGAAAAACTGAAGAGCCATGTGAGGCTCCTTGGCCTACAGAAGTCAATGAGAATGATTTGGATTAAAAATAGGACTAGCAAGGGTTTCTTTGGTAATTAGGGACAGTTAAAAAAAAACTAACATTTTTCAGGGCTGGGAATGGACCTCTATTGGTAGAGCACTTGTGTAGCATGCACGAACAAAGCCGTGGGTTCAATCCCTAGCACTGTGTAGAACTAGGTGTGACATTGCCTGTGAACCCAGCAACAGGAGGTCAAGCCAGGAGGAGCAGAAGCAAAAGGTCTTCCTCAACTACATAGCAATTTCAAGGCCAGCCTGGACTTTATGAGACCCTGTCTTTAAAAATTAGTTGATTAAAACAAACGTTTTCAAAAGATAAGAATGTTAAGATGCAGATCTAATACTGGAAATACTTAGTGCATGTCGAGACTCTGGTTTACATCAAAAGAAATTATTTTGTTATTCTGATACTCTTAGCTCTTGAAAGATATATCAATATGCACTTTTATATATCCTTAAAAATAAATTCTTATAGAAATAAAATGAGCTAGAGGGTGTTTGCTGACTGATCTCACATACCCATCCTCTATGGGTAGCAAAGCAAAAAGTGAATCTGAGGGGGTCTGAAGACTACAGCTAACAGTACCCCTCTGTCGAGCGGCGGCCAGCGTGGTAGTACCTTTTTGCATAATGTATATATAGCTGGATTTTCATATCTCAGAAACAATAGTATTTGATGGTGATTTTGAAATTCAAATCTGTTAATCTCCTTAACTTTTAATGTTTTCTTTCAAGTTTTTTTTTTCCTGTAATAATATATCCCACTGGATACTGACCATTCTTCTTCACAGCAAGAACAATAAAACAATAGGTTGCATCTTTCCGCTTAAAGCCTCCCTTTCTCCCTCTCTCCAGGCATTCGGCACAGGATCCTTCGGGTTTCTGTTCCTGCTTTGGGTTTGGTCTCCCTTCTGGTATGCGCGTTTCTTTGGCCTGGGAAAACAGCCCCCATTCTGTGGCAGTTTTAAGTTCAGGACTGGGTGTTAAAGGTCCCCAACAGTTTCTGAACTTCTCTTCAGGTAGGGCCTGCTGCAGCACTGCCTAGAGAAGCGTGCTCTCGGGGAGCCTTCTTCAAGGGCCAGGTGTTGATTTCTAAGTTGGCTTTGTGCTCTCCTGAGCCGGGAGTCAGCCTCAGGGACCCGTTCTTCGGGGAATGGAGGTAACTGTGGAGACCTTTCTGTGGAGCACATTATAAATGTTTAAGTAAGAAAAGTAAGTCACTATCAGGAAAGGGCTGAGTGAGTAAATCCTCTAATGAGCTGATGTATCGTTATTTCATCTAATTCACACAACTGCTCCCCATCCAAACATTAATTTCAAACCATAAGGGTAATATGAGAAAATAAAAGATTATTTATAGGTTCCCAAATCCACAGTAGCATTAGAAATAATTTTTGCACTAACTGACATCACATACAGACTAACTAAAAGACTGTTTAGTAACGGAGTCTAGGGATAGAGGGAATGTTGGGCCACACCCCAAAGCATTTATTTTTGGACTGTGTTTCTTTTCTTCATATCTTTTTCTATAAATGTCCTTTCTATCTCCCTTCATATATTATTGGCATGTTTTCATTCTTTTCCCATGTCTTCTTTATCTTCTCTCGGCGTAAAAGGATCTTTACTTCCTACTCGCTGCCATTACATGTGAAGTGTAAGGCGTGTTGGTGCAAACTTGATTCCCAATACTTAGCAAGCTGAGGCAGGTGAATCACAAGTTTGAAGCCAACCTGGATTACATAGCAAGACCTCCTTTTTCTCAAAAGAATCAATCAGTCAATCAATCCAGTGTGGGCAGGTCTGCAGCTTGACCTTACATCCCTGTGGACAACAGAAAACTGCTCATCACTAAGCTGCCTTCCCCAGCCTCTTGGTCATCAGTTCCGCTGCTGCTACCAGAAGCCGGCTTTCCGTGCCGGTCTCCACAATGGAGACTTCCACTCTCATCTCACGCCTGCACTTGGTTCACTTTTAAAGAAGTCTTAGTTTCAGCTTTGGATTTTTAAAGTTGGCTTTATTTTTTTTTGAACATATATATACAAATATACATGTCGGTTAGATATCATGTAGTGTTCACATACATGCTAACATGGTGTTCTGCGTAAATCAGGTAGAACGTCTACCTCCTCGGTCATCTGTCGTTTTTCTTGGTGAAACATGTAATATCCTTTCCCGTGGCTTTTGAAAGACATGGCAGATTATACTTATTTGTAGTCGCCCTGCTCTGCAGTCTCGAGCTAGAACTTTCTTAACCTTGCCCCTCCCGTCCCAGAGGAGACTCTGGGAATTCTGCATGGAAGGTCTGTGAGATCCACCTCCTCTATTCCTTCCACACAGGGATGAGACCACACTGTATGGTGCTCTCCATCACTGAAATATGATCATTGAAAAGCTGCACGCTGTCTTGTTTTCCAGAGAACCGCTCCCAAATGTGCTATTGTATGCATCTCCAATTACCCAAGAGTTGTTGCCCTTCTTGGACATAGTCATCTTCAACTGCTCACATGGGCTCTCCTAGTCTCAAGCTGCTTTCCTCAGACCTGCGGGACATCATGCGCTGTCACCTCTGTCCTGGCTCCTTCTTGTCTTTCAGTCCTGTCCTGCTGATGTGAGCTCTGCCAACAGAAACAGCTTCTGCTTCTCATGAGTCTTAAGGGTGCAGTACCATGTTGGGGTCATGATTGAATAAAGAAAACCTCATCCAGGCATTATGGACATTTTCAGAGATTTAGAGTGCCCAAAACACTCCAGACTCAGCCAGGCACAGCAGCTACACCATGTCCACCACCATCATCTTGTCTTCCTCCCAAGCTGCAAGCCACATGACCACTGTTGCATTAAATGCTCTGAGATGGGTTATTGTCTTAACCTTTCCAGTTATCAGAAAATAACCAGCAATTAATATACATAAAACTATGTCAGAAATAATGTTAATGAAAAAAGTTAACTTTTTTTAAAATCTTCCTAAAGAGGTTATTGACTCAGCCTTACAACAATGTAACAATTACATTAATACCTGCTAGAATACAGGCTCACAGCAGTAATGTTGGCAATGTATTTAAATGGTCTGCATTTCCATGCCTGTGGATGACTTACTAACTCAGGACTCTGAGATACAAGGTAATTGTTGTTTTTAGTTGGTGGTTTTTGTTGCTGTTGTTATTTTGTTTCATCTTTTGTTTGTTTGGGGGGGAGGTTGTTGTTATTTTGGTTTTTTACTCACTTTTGTTTTGATTTTGGTGATGTTGTTGTTTCATTTTGTTTGTTTGTTTGTTTTTGACAAAGTCTTACAAATTAGCCTAGAATAGCCAAGAATTTAGGGTTCTCCTGTGCCAGCCTCTTGGATGCTAGAACTACAGGTATGTACCACCATACCTGGTAAAAAGTGTTTATACTAATGGCGATAAAAATGTTCAGACCTTAGAACTGTCTCAGTGATTAGAGATAGTATACGAAAAAAAAGATGCACATGTAGTAGTTGATTAGTAAATTATCAGTAAAGAACGTAGCAAGCCATAATTGGTGAGGTAAATGGCGCCTTCGGAGTCAATGGCTCTGTCTTATTTACTATAACCCATTGGTGTAGAGCTGCTACAAGCCATGTTGTGATATTTCCTACTTCTGGGTGAGAAAGACATGGCAAGGGGACAGAGCCCTAAGCTCCTATATCGATTATTGAGCCTCATTGAAAATAAGGCTCTTAAAAAAAATAAATGTTCTAGAGAGCCAGAAGAGAAATACAACTTGACACATGAGAAATGTGTCCCTTGCCAGAAATCTTGAATTGAAGGGAGAGTTGAAAGAGAGAAATTACTCCCCGATGAATCTTATTCTGCCTTGTTTGTCCTTATCCTCTACCTTCCCTTTTCTACCTTTGGAAAGAGAGTTTGAGCTAGCATACAATGAAGCATCCATTACTGGGGAGTAAAAGGTTAATTGCTCTGCTAACAACTGGATGATGGGAAGGATGACTACACACTTTTTACACATGGTCCCACACACAAGTTCGTATCCATGAATTACATTACCTGGGCGTTACTACAAAAAGAGACGCCCAGTCCAGCTGTGTTACTTTGTTTTGTCAGTCCAGCTGTGTTACTTTGGATGACAGCCATTGTTTCCAAATTTCTCGAGTACAGAAAATATGGAAACTTTCCCTAGCCCTAAGATCCTCATCTTCATGGGGGGGTGGGCGGCGGAGGGAGGCAGCTACCAGTGCATCCTGAGCTCCATGCTGACCATAAAGGAGAAGTTATATGAAAGACCTGGACAGGCACCATCTCAAGTTCTTCTGTGAACTGACTTTACATTCCCAGGCCTTTCCCACCCACTCCCTCCCTCCCTTGTGTTGTCTGTTACTCTACTTGGCAGAAGGTTTTATATTGCATGTACTTTGAAAGACTTCACAAATACCATAGAATATGTAATGCATTTACAAAACTACCAACAATAAAAACCTGGCACAAGCCTTACGAAATGGGATTCCCAAGACTTTTCTATTTCTAATCGTACGCAGAACAAACTAGTTTACCTAGCTTCCTTGGCATATGGGATGGAAATTCTCCACCAGTCCCTATGTAGCATTTTAAACCGCTTGGCCATTTTAAAGGGTTTCAGCCCTTCTGCAGTGGAATCAAATGAATTAAATGGTTATACTTAAGGAGCTCCCTTTCTGAATGTGTGTTTTGTTCTCAGTCCTCTATTCCGAGCTGCCTCTTTAGATGATAAGTTAAACAAGTACTATTCAGCACCTACTGTGTGTGAGCCGTTAGTGTGTGTACGTCAGAAGTGCAGCGTGCAGAATGAGCAGCCCCGCTCGTTGGCTTTTGGGGAGTTATAAACAAGAAACCAGACAACAGCACTTCAGATGTGCAGAGTGCTGAGGGGTGCATGAGAGGGACACCCAGCGACCCAGACATGGAACAAAGCAGAAAACCACAGGGGCGGATTGGAATTAGGGAGGGACCGTGACCCAAGGGAAGGGGGGAATGCATGCCGAAACCAGAAGAAGAAATGATTGATTCCTGCCTGTCAACTAAATGAAGTGAATTTTTCAGGAAAATATTGGAGTTCAGTGTTTTCAATTACATTGTCGGAACTTGGGCAAGGGCACCGGTTAGCTGTTGAGATATCTGAGTGGCACACTTGAGGACTGCTCACTAGTGGTTGGAATGAACTCCAACCAGCAAATACTGATAGCAAATGCTTCATGCTTCTTAATGTCTGAGAACTGTAACACAAGTAAAATGGGCAGCTTGGTGTGACGATCTAGCCACGTAGGATATTTACAATTAACGGAAGCAGGTAGCTGAAAGTTGTACACTCACTAGAGAAAAAAAAAAAGCCACCTTTTATTTCAACTTCGGCAATTTGTGCTTTGATACCCTACAGATAAGTCCCTAAAAACTTTTAAAGACAGTCCCTCTTGCTAGAAATTCTCCTGTGGTGGAAGAACATATGAGTTCTTAAAGGTCTTCAGCAGTGCTGAGATCAATTTCCATATCCCTGAGGAGCCCATCTGCACTCCCTTATCACACAAATGAAATTTTGGTTGTATGGGTTAAAAATTAGTTTCCAAAAATTCAATTAAAAATAACTGAGCCATACTTGATGCAGAAAGATATATTTGTCTTATTTGTGTGTTTATTTATTCAAAACAGAAGAATATTCTTTTGAAGTAGTGAATTTCTTTTCAAACCACCTGAATGTCAAGGGTGCACAGTTAAGTAGTTACCTGCCCTGGAGCCCACTGGCTTCCAGGGTGTCTCCTGGCTGCTCTCTGCCTCTTCTCTGGCCTGCTGCCTCTCTGGCTTCACTTCTGAACACTTTGTCCCCTGTCCATCGCCTTGTGGGTCTTCAACCGGACCTCCTGGCTGTTGGGATACACCAGGCGCTTACATTATCTCTCCCTACGTGAGTGACTTCTGCATCCCATATCCCTCGAACCCTCTGACCAGATGGCATCTTACAGGCTTAGGATCTCATATGCTCCTCCCCTGGCCGGACAGCCTGGTCCTCCTCAATACCCTCTTTTATTTTCGCCATTAGATTTTCTCCACTTATTTGTCCATTTTCTATTTCTCCACAACAGGTAGAGACCTTGTAAGGGCCAATGTTTTGTCTGTTTTTATTGCCCCATCCCCCATCCTGGAATAGAGCCTGACACATGGAAGGTGCTTAATAAACACTCGAATCGATGAACAGAAGGTAGAGAAATACATACATGTGGGTGTATAACTGCACATGACTGTCTGCAGTCAGTGATGATGCCACACACACATGCATGAACGATGCTAAGTGGTCCCATAAAGGGATTAAAAGGAAGCCGGATCCGTGTGTTCGAAATCTTAATGTACGGTGCCTTTTGCTTTCATGCTTGTTTGCCTTTACGGCATCACACACTTTCCACTAAAAGTTAACAAGCATATGCTGGTTGTAATGTCATCATCTGACATTGTTCCGGACCAACTCTCCCCCACTAAACAAAGCTACAGATTGTGTGTTGCTATGATTAAAGGCTGGCTTTATGGAAAGATATCAGTGTGTGGTAAGCAGCCAGACACCTCAGGCTATGCTTCGCTTAGTCTTGTATCTTGATGATTCTGCGCTATCCAATCTTTGCTGTCTGCCCTGTTCTGCAGGTCCATGTCACTCACTGCATAGAAAGACGATCTCTCAACTTTACTCCCGTGCTTGAGCAGGACGCGTGACTCCTCTGAGTTCTTTTCCTTCCCACTCCAGTTCTTCTTCTAGCGCTTGCTGCTTTGAGCAGTCCTCCCTGTACAAGTGTACACGTTCTCCAGAGCCCCGTTCATCGTTTTGCACTTGGCTATTGTCTTTTAAAACCAACAGCAAACTCAGACTGGAAGGAGGAGTTACATAAAGGACCGTGGGAGAAGTGGGAGGGAGGAGAGGAGCAGGGAAAAACAATGGAATTATATTTTAATTTTTTGAATAACCAAATGCCATCTTTCCCTATCACATGAAATGTCATGCATCTGTGCAACACCCTTTGTCCAAGCTGAACAACTGTGTTGGGTTTACCCTCTCCTACCCAAAGATGGAAGGCTAGTTCTACTGTATTGGGGGGTGGGGGATGTCAGCCCAAATGGAGAATGTAACTACAGATCAAGGTTTTGGTTCCAAGACAGAAATTAGCCAGTCACGTGCCATTTGCCAAAGAGGAAACACCCTGAGAAATGTATTACTGGGAGGTTTCAGCATGGTCCCATCATCAGAGTATATAGTGTTAAGGAACTGGGTGGTGTAACCTTACTGGGTATGCTACAGGCTATATTGTATAGCTATATGGATATATGGTAGGGCTGTTGTTTCTAGACAACACACCTGGACAGTAAGTTACCCTTCTGAACACCACAGGCAATTGTAATGCCGTGGCAAATATGTATGCATCTAAATATGTCTAAACACAGGAAAGGTACAGTGAAAAATCCTAAGCAGGAGAAACTTTCACCTTCGTTATGCCCCCTGCACCCACCTTTGTAGCTGTGCTCTGACCTTGAGTGAAAGGTCATTATGCAGCTCAGGACTATAGAGGGAAATCCCCACAGACTATGGGGCTGATCTTCTTCCTGTTTTAGCACTCTCTCTCTATGATCACTTAGAACTAGAAAGCAGTACCTTAGACTGCCATCTTGTGTGGGAATTCAGAGAATCTGTCATTAAAGTCAAGTATTGAGGATTTTACTTCTGCTCATTGTGGCCAATAAAATCAGATAAATACTTTCGGTTGTTTTGGTCATTAAGATGTCTGCCCCTCCCCCTTCTAGTCTCTCAAATTCTGTTGCTGGTCTTTCCGAATAGGAGCGGGTTGTTCTTTCATCTCACCAGTGGAGACTCTTCACATGGCATTTCCATTTCGTGTTAGCCTAGTCTCTTTCATTCTAGAATATTTCTACAGTGGAAGATGATAGTTCTAATTTTACAAGGTTCCACTGATCCAGTTCCTTTTTTTTTTTTTTTTTGACATTTTCTTGGTAAATTTCTTGACTAGTAAACAGCAACATTTATTCCAAGAGAACGGATTTCTCAGTGCCGATGATTCCCTTTGGCTTCTTCTTTCACACGGAAAGCGTCTGGTGTATGTTGGCTCTTCTTGCTCATGACATAAACATTCCCCCTATTCTGATTTGGGTGTTCGATTAGATTGGCGGATGCAGGGAGACTGTATCACTCTGCGAAGCTAGGAAGCCTTTTCTCCCCTTTCCTTCAAGACTCTAAGAGGCTGAAGATGCTGCCAGGGGACTTCCATGGGAGCACTCAGATTGCCAGGGCCAAGTTTGCTGTGATTTCATTCAGCCTCCTTGTCTCCATAGCAAATAGTATCCCCACTGTCCCTCAGGGAAGCAGCCACTTATGTTAAATTCCCTGCCTCCCATGTTATGGCAAAGCCAACAGGGCAACCTTCCAGCCGAAGGAGCAGGATGGAGTTTATAAGCCATTTGCTCAGGTAATGGATCCAGCTGCACACGGTGCTCATCCCTTAATTCACAACAAAACCATATCTGTTCTTGTAATTGTGTGGCAAATCATCACGTTCAGATCTATTACCAAGTGGCTGTGGAGGTAAGGCCTGGGTTCCCCCCTGGAGCTGTGTTTGAAAAAGGGGTGCCAGAAGCTAGGGCAGGGTTACACCGAGCAGGAAGGTATACAGTTGAGGCGGAGAGGCTGCTGAGGCCAGCTTTCTCCAACCTACTGCTTTAGGTCATATGCAACTGGAAGTCTCCAGAGGGGAGCTTCTCCTTTCATTGAAAAGTACAAATAACTCTAGGGTGAATTCTTAGCATCCAGGAAGTCAGTGGCATCTACTCAATTGGATACAGAATGGCTGAGGTTCTCCATCCCCCCTTAGAGGGACTCCTAAATGCATAGGCTGCTCAAAGCCACTAGCAGAGACATGCTCTCCCAACCTCTGTAAGGGTGTAAGGTTTTTGAACGGGAAATTGGATTGTTTTCATGACCCACACCATTTCCTGGGCTTCTCTGAACTGTGCCATAGCTGAGCAAGCATTCCCTTCTAGATGGAACCAGGCTTCTGGGCGAGCGTAGGAATCCAGAACGGCTGTCATTTCTCTAACTGGACTTGGACCTCACGTGTGTCCTTAGGCACGCTTCTCCTCAGCAGAAGGAGCTCTTAGCTGCCCCAGAGTCTCTTATCATGGGAACATAGGCCCTGTTTGGGTAATGACTGAGAGTGTGGTGGCCAGCCCGCCTTCAGGAAAAGTATGGTTTAGCTCAGTTTACCCTTAGCAGTTTATCAGACTGTTTACACTGAGACTATGTCCTGTGCCTAAGTGAAGACTCCCAGAAGCCTTAAGGAGGTGGTACTGCTGGCATTATGGTTTCACTATTATTAATTACTAGCAGTATTTGCCCTGTATTATTTCATCACATCATCTTACACTGGCAATTCTTTGTTCTATGTGACCTGTTACATTTTACACTAAGGGTGAGAAGAGAAGTGTTAGCTATAAGGGACGCTGGCAAATGTTTGACTCCTTTTCTTTTCCTCCCTCACTCCATCTTACAAATGAGAAAGCCGCGTACCCAAAGCCGGTGGGTGGCTTGCACTGATTTGACAGTTAGCCGGTGTTGGACAGAACCATGACCGAGCTGTGGATTTCCATCTCACTGATGCTTACAATGCTCTGCTCTTCCTTGCTGTGATGAACAGCTGCTTACAGTTGTGTGGGAATCTGTGCAGACATCTTGCTGGGAAGGCTGTGGGTATAGATGAGTCTCAATTGAGATCTGTGGGGTAGAGCCCTCATCTGGACTTCCTGGACTTCAACGAACTCTTGGAAGGAAGAAACAATGAATCTGCTTCACTGGTCTTTGGGTTCTTAGCAAGATCACTGAACTTGTATCTAGAGACCTTAACATTGCCACAGAGCCATGACCCCTCGCAGGGCATATGACT
>CABHPP010147934.1:0-41220 GCA_902168425.1 Peromyscus attwateri
TGTGTGTGTGTGTGTGTGTGTGTGTGTGTGTGTGTGTGTGTGTGTGTGTGTGTGTGTGTTTTCATGTTTTTGGAAATGTGCTTACACATGCTTACAGATACCAGAAGTCAAGATCAAGGTCTTCCTCACTCTCCACCTGAGTGTTTGAAACAGGGTCTCTCAACTGAACCTGGAGCTCATGGACTTGGTTATATCGGATTTCCAATGGGCACAGGGATATGACTAATCCCTCAATGCTAAAATGACAGGCACACAGTACAACAGCTGTTTTTCCATGAGTGCTGCAGATTAAACCGGGGTCCTCAGGCCAGTGCAGCAAATAGTTTGTTGACTGAGAAACCACTCCAGTCCTTAATTTTACAACTGTTGGCAGATTTTTCTTAAAAACATTCAGTTGACTTCAAGCTTGAGGAGAATTTTGCTCCAATTATTATTACAAATTTTTAAACTCTTCTTAAAGTATGATCTGTTGAACGTAATGTCCTATGGGAAACTTTTAGCACCTGAATTTCATAAATGTGTGTTTTATGAGTCTTTTCCCACATGCACGCGCGCGCACGCGCACACACACACACACACACACACACACACAAGTCTGCTCATCTCAAAAAAAAAAAAAAAAAAAAAAAAAACCAAAACCAACAGACCAAAGTCCAGTTTAGCGAGGCAATAAGACTTTACCTGGGTTACTCACAGGAGCATAGGCAATAGGTGAGGGGTTACTTACAGGAGCAGCTGCACCAAAAACAGCTGCATCTATAAAAAGCGGACCCCAACACAGGGGATGACACAGGGAAGCTGCATCCCTGGAGCTCACAGCATGATTGGCAGCAGCTTAATAGCTCCCATGGGTACAAACCACGACCCCCCCCCCCAGCAAGTGTTTGCTGCTTCTACCACCCTAGGGAAGGGTGCTCTGGACTCTTGAGGGTTTCCATTTTCCCAGACATGTGACTTTTGAGTCTCACTCATGAACCTTGCCCTGCCACCTGGAATGAATATTTCAGTTCAGAGGAGAACTTCCTTACAACAATGAGAATAAACAGCCTGTAAATTCAGAGAAGTTAGTGTTTTCTAATGATCTGGAGGTAATCTCTAATTCTTAATGCTGGCAGTCACATTTTAGGGTAAAGCGTAATGCAGAGTAAACTCAGATTTTTATTCAGGTAGTCCATGCAATTTAAAGTAAAACTGTAATTACAGAGATGAGGTCATTTTTGTAAAGACACACACACACACACACACACACACACACACACACACAACACATACAAAACAAAACAAAATAAAACAAAAACATTAGCACCTTTCAAATGCTGAAGAATGTTTTTCCTACCATTATTAACAGTAGAGTGTGCAAATAACCTTTTATGACCAATGGGCATCTTGATGTCTTAAGCTGTCAGATTCCATGTACTGTTCACTGTCTCTGCCTCTCCTCCCTTTCTTATTCCTATTTCCCTCAGCTAAAGGAAAACAATGCTCCACATTTCTAAAAGCGGTTTTTATCACTTACTATGCTTTTTTTGTCAATTTAACACAATCTAGAGCAGTGTTTCTCAACCTTCCTAATGCTAATGTAGCCCTTTAATTCAGTTCCTCATCATGACCTCCAACCATAAAATTGTTTTTCTTGCTACTTTATAACTGTAATTCTGCTACTTTTATGAATTGTAACATAAATTTCTGATATGGAGGATATCTGATAGGGGACCCCCCCCCCCAAAGGGTAACGACCCACAGGTTAAGAACAGCTGATCTAGAGTAACCTGGTAAAATGGAACCTCAATTAAGGAATTGCCTCAATAAAATTATCCCACGAGTATGTCCTTAGGGTATTTTCTTGATTAACAAATGATATGGGAAGGCCCAGCTCTCTGTGGCCAGTGTTATCCTGGGCACTTGGTCCTAGGGTATATAAGACAACCGCCTGAGCAAGAAAATACAAAGCAAAACATAGCTTTCTATTATGGCCCCTGCTTCAGTTCCTGCCTCTAAGATACTGCCTGAGTTCCCGTCCTGACTTCCTCCCATAATGACAATTGACTCAGAAGTAGAAGCAAAATAAACCCTGTCCTCTCCTAAGTCACTTTTGATCATGGTCATCTATCATAACAATAGAGAAGCTAGCTGGAACCATTATCTATGAGAGTAACCTGACCTGTAGTTGTTGAAACTTAACCAAAGTAATGTAGTTTCTTAACTTGTTTACTATTTGTATTATTTAGTAATAAGTGTCATAGTCCAGCTTCAGTAGGGTTCAGGTCCCAAAGAGCAGGTATAGGGTCTGCAGGGGCAGGGGAAATAAAAGTTGAGTGCACATCTGAGGTTTCAGCAGCTCTCTCTCAAACAGGAAGACTATTGATTTATATAGCATATTGACTATATAAGTCATTTGGCAAGCATCAGAGCCCTGGATCTCTTTTTCACTTCCCTATTAAATGTCCAAGATGAAAAAGCAAAGTACAAAACAGAAAGTCTTATCTGAAACAACATCTTCAGACAGCATCTGTCAAGTCAGGAAGTACAAATTTCTCAGGGTCTGTAAAGCACAGGACCTTCTATTTTTACAGCCCGTGTATCTAGGCTGACTACTCATGGGGTTACGATAGGTTAGAGAATCTGAAATTATTTTCGCCTTAACCAAGTTATATTTAGAATCATTTGATGTTTTCTAAAATGTAAGCTTTACAAAATATCTCATGATAAGCATGTTACTGGCTGATTATAGCATTAATACCTGGCTTCTCTTTGATCAAACAAAAATAAATCAAGGAGTTGGGAAGGTAAAGAAGGATAGAGGAGGAGAAGGGAGTGACAACCAACAATAAAAGCTTTTTTTTTAAGCCATATGGAAACCTAGTAGGAAGTAGAAGCTTCCTGAACTATATACATACACAAAACAACTTTAAACAGAATTATCCTGTAGTATGGGAAAATACCCTAATATTTGTATGAATGGGACATTTACACAAATAAAAATTCCCATACCAGGAATGGGTTTACTAGCCCTATGTTGCTGGCCAATGGGTCCCATCACCTGTCCCCCATCCTAAACATTACAGGCCATTTATATTGCTCATTTTTAACACCTAGATTGTTATAGTAGTAAGATCCTATTATTGAAGATGCCACATAATTTAATCATAAATATGGAGAAATAAAGTGAGCAGTAGCCTGGAAGCCTCGTCGCTATTAGGTTGCTCTCACAGAGTTGGAAGGTCAACCTTATACTTCATCTTCAGCAGCAGATTATGTAGGCATATGTGAAACAAGGGCATCCGTTATTCCACACATACATCATGGCCTCCTGATCTGGTGACTACCCATGTCGCTGAGATCCATGACATTGCTTATTCTGTGCATTTATCCTGGGTTGTCAACTGGGATAGAATTCAACACAGAGAAGTGGATTAGCAGTATGTCCACGTAGAGCTATTTATAATCAGCACACGAAACTTCCTTTCTATAATAGGTGTGTAAATGTGCATTTTAATATAGAATAAAGGTTCCTCTTTGCAACCCACCTTTATACTCTGTCCTTCCCCAGTGTCAATAATAAGTCACGATATGCATATGGTTTATGTCCTATGAAATATGGCTTCTGGCCACCTTGTGTCCACTAAATTGTTAGCGTGATTTTTTTTACCAGGAGGAGAGTTTTCTGGAATAAATCTGTGCATATCAGAAGCACATGAGAATGCCGAGAGTACATTTATAAAAAGCAGAACTCTATGATGGCGCCCCTGAGGCTTGTCTTCTCTTTCCCTCTCTCTTTAAAATCAAAAACAATCTTATGAAGTGTCTTAACCTTTTATTGGAGCTAAACAACTTTTAATACATCTTGTGAAAACAAGGATTTTTTTTTGGCAGATGAGAGGTTTGTAATAGTTCTGTTCCCGTCAGCATGGTAAAAATTTGACATTTAAGAATATGAAATACATCACACTAATAAATGGAGCTATAAGAAGGTCTTATTTGAGAAAAAATGTATTCTATTTTAAATTGAGGCAAAAAAGTGTTATCACTTTTGGGTGTTTAGATTTGACAATATTTGCTACTTTTCCCCTTTTGTCTTTCTGGTGTGAAGCTATATGCCATATAACCCCTCATATATTTAGCATTTACTTCATCTGATCTCATCTATCTTGTGTATATAAAAGAAGGTAACACTGAGAAATGTTAGTTATCTGTTTTATGATTTTATTTAGCATTCTGAGGCTTACTCTACACTTAAACACATTAATAATCGGCTACTGTAAGCAGCATGGATATGATCATCATTAGAAAAAAGTAGTCCACTATTTTAAAATACGTGTTCATGTTTAAAAGGGAAGTGAAAATAATTAAGTTTTTTATTTCATTTAGTTTTGAGACAGGACCTCATGTAAGCAATGATGGCTTCCAACTCCCTGTGTTGATGAAGGTAACCTTGAACTTTCATCCACCTGTTTCTGCCTCTAGAATGCTGTTGTATGCCAACATGCCTGGGTTTAGGTGGGTTTTTAGATAGAACACAGAGCTTCATTTATGATAATAAATACTCTATCAATTGAGCTATATCCTCAACCTTTGACATGGTATTTTTAAAGAATTGTTTGAAAAGTATATACAAGCACAGAACTCTGAGTTATTCCTTTATTTTCCATTGAGATATAATATAAAATTTGACTTTTAGTTTGTAGTTGATAGTTGTTATTCTTCCATTATTTTTTTCTCTTTGGCATACATAGCAATAAATGTATCCTCACAAAGTAATTGATTATTGTTGCCTTGGATTAAACAACTTTTTTTATTGAAAAAAATTTCTCACAATATACTTTGATCATGTTTATCCCTTCCTCCAGTTCCTTCCATATCCCCCAACACCCGTACCCACCCAATATTATATTATTTTTATCTGTGTCCTTTTCAAACAAACAAAAAGCAAACAAACAAATAAGCAAATAAATAAATAAAGAAACACATGCACACACAACTCCACAAAACAGAAACCAAAATAAATAAGTAAAAGATCAATAAGACAAAGTATGCCAAAACAAAGTCAGTTGAGATAAACAGTTTACAAAATATCACGGAGTTTGCTTTGCGGCAGCCAAGTACTCCTGGGTATGTGGCCTCCCCTGGATTGTGGTTAATATACTCAGTGAGATTCCACTGGAGAAACTGTGTTGTTCTCTAGCCAGTGGGTCTCAGTTGGAGATAGCTTCTTGGTTAGGAGTTGGGGCTTATTCCATCTTTCCCCTCTCGGTGCTAGAACCCCATCTGGTTTGAAACTGTGTGGGCTTGGTCTGTGCAGCCATGGTCTCTGTGAATTCAAATGTGTCACTCAATTTGTGGCTAAAGACACTGTTTCCTAGGAATCATCCACCACCTCTGGCTCTTACAATCTTTCTGCTTATTTTTCAGCATTGACTCCTGAACCTTGAGAGAACTTGATGAAGATATCCCATTTAAGAATGAGTGATCAAAAGTATCACATTTTCTCCACATTGTCTAGTTTTGGTTCTCTCTTTTAGTTCCCATGTACTACATGATGAGGTCTAACTGAAGCACTGATCTATGGAGACAGCAGTATGTCATTGGGAGTCCTTTTATTGCTGTGTTCCACTTGTCAAACAGTAAGTAGTATTAGGTTTTCCTGTAGTCCCATGACTTGTCTGATCTTGGGCTCTTGATCACTTAAGTGGTGTGGGTTTCAGCTCTTCAAATGGGCCTTAAACTCAACAAAAAAGTGCTTGGTTATCCTAAAAGCATGTGTGCCAGTATATTTTGCAGGTAAGCCACTATTGTAGGTCACAGAGTTTGTAGCGGAGTGCTTAGTACTTTCCAGGATCATGAATATTAGTCAGTAGTGGTGAGACTTCTCGTTAGTCACCAGCTTGATTTCCCCATGTTTGATGACACATATTAAGTGTTGTCTTCAGCAGTAGAGCTGCCTTATCAGATTGTGGAGATTAACTGTTAGCCATGGCAAAGCCTCTGATGTTTGGAGGGTTCCATAAGCCCCCTTTGGTCAACGATTCAACAAGATTCATTCATTCATGGCACTGAAGTTTTTACCTGGTGTCATAAGATGTCTAGTTGGGGCATTATCTTACCTATTATTTGGTGACTCCACTTAATTTATTTTCATATATGGATATGTTTTCAGAAGGTTCTACAGTAGTAGGTTTCCAAAACAACAATTTTTAAAATGTAGCATCCATACTGGTTCCAAAACGCTATAAAAATATACATTCTGAGCATCAATATAATAGGTCTCTTTTCTTTACACCTTCACTAGCCCTAGCTGTTCCTTGTAATTTTGATAATTGCTACTTTATTTCTCTGATATTTGCTGATGTTTATCACTCTGCCATGTAACTGTCATCCTATGTATCTTCTTTGAAAGAATCCCTACTGTTGCAGCATATTTGACCACACTGTGAAGATGTGTCTCTGCCTAGGCATCTTCTGGTTGGTATAATAAAGAGCTGAACAGCCAATAGCTAGGGAGGAAAGGGTAGGCAGAACTTCCAGGCAGAGATAGCAACTCTGGAAAGAATCTGAGAGGCAAAGATTTCACAAGCCAGATGCCAAGGAAGTTGGACCAACACTATGTTGAGGAAAGGTAATGAGCCATGTGGCAGAACATAGATTAATATAAATGGGTTAATTTAAGCTATAAGAGCTAGTTGGGAACAAGCCTAAGATAAGGACAAGCTTTCCTACTTAATAAGAAGTTTCCGTGTCATTATGTGGAAGCTGGTGGTCCCAAGAAAGTCTAACTATACTCTACTCAAGACTTGTACATTTTAAATTGTGTGAGAAAAATAGAGAGGGGATCATCGATAGACACATAAAATAGAACTGATATGAAATGTATCTTCTTTCAGATGTAAAGCCTAGATATCTTTTATATTTAATTGATTGATTTTTTTCTTTAGAAGTCTTTCAATCTAGTTTAGTTTCATTTTATTTTGCTATTGTTCTTAGGCTTTTGATGTCATTACAAACGATCATTACCAAGATCAATCCCCAGGAGATTTTTTTTCTTAGAGTTTTGTGACTAGACTTTATATGGAAGTGATTGCGCAATTCAAATGAACATTGTGCATGTACAACAAGGACGAATTTCATGTTTTTCCGTGTGGATATTCTAGTTACCTAATACCATTTACTAAAGACCATTCCAAATGGCAAAGGAAGTGCTAAGGGGCAATGGGAGCAGGGGCCATCCCTAATATTTGGGCTGGCTTTTAGGAACCTATTCCTCATGATGGGTTGTCTTACTGAGCCTTAACATGAGGGGAGAAGTTTAATCCTACGTCAACTTGATATGTCATGCTTTGTTGATACCCATGGAAGGCCTGCCCCTGTCTGAACAGAGACATAGGAGGTGTTCATTGGTGGGGTGATGGGACGTGAAGAAGGAGGAAAAACTGTGGTCAGGATATAAAATAATTGAATAAGTTTAATTAATAAAATAGAGTGATTAGGAAATGAATAAATCTTGAAGTCTCCTTTTCCTATCAAGTAGAATCAACTGTACCATTCCAGAACTAGAATTTTCTATTTTGTCAACTCTGCATGTCCAGTTATTTCTAAAAAAGCATTTAGAAAGAAAATTTTAGAAAGATGTCAGAGAAGGCAGATAAACCATATGCACAATCATCAATTATTATATAAGTCCATATGCTTTTAAATTTACTTCTTGTTTCTTTTATTTTTTATTTTTTTATTTTACACAATGCCTACATTCCCAAGAGGTGTAGTGGGTGGCTTTTGGTCATTCTATGAGTTATGGATATTTGTCATTGTTTAGGGTGTGTAGCATGAATCTTAAAGAGTCTTGTTAATAAAATCAAACCTGAGCCGGGTATTGGGGTGAAATGCTGGAAGGTCAGAGAGACAGAATGAGCCACAGCTATCTCACCTCGCCGGATCCTCAGCTGGTCTTGTTTCCTCAGACTGGAGGCCTCTGAGTCCTCATCCGAATGAGTCTCGGCTGAACTGCTGCTAGAAGCCTGAATGATTAACCAGCCCAAAGGCTTCTCCAGGCTAAATGCCTCTCTGGGCAAATGCCTCTAGTTTCTGGTCCTCACGCCTTATATACCTTTCTGCTTTCTACCACCACTCCCTGGGATTAAAGGTGTGCTTTCTGGGATTAAAGGCGTTGGTCACCATGCTTGAGTGTATCCTTGAACACATGGATTTCTGCCTCTGGAATGCTAGGGTTAAAGGTGTGGTGCTACCACTCCCTAACCTCTGTTGAACTTTGTGGCTGTTCTGTCTCTGACCCCAGATAAGTTTATTAAGGTACACAATATTTTGGCGAACACAATACCACCACAAGGGTGCTTGGCTACAAGTTTTTATTGGTAATCGTCAAGAAAAAAGCAAAACAAAGGAGATTAGAGTCAGGGTTCTTGTTCTGAAAAGAAAAAAGGGAAGATATTAATATGATAGGATAAAAATACAGATTATTGAATCTACTCTGAAAAGAAAAGAGGGGAATATAGATATGATTTGATAAAAAGATAGATTATTGAATCTACTTTTAAAAAGAAACTACTAGTTTTAAATATTTTACATTGAGTTGGACTTTTGTATATTCTATACAAAACTTTGTATATTGATACAACTTTGATATTATTTTTGTTAGAACATACTGTACATACTTTTCTAATCTTGTACAATGTATTATACCTACGCAGCTTATTTTACAATATAATACAAGTTGCTATTCTTTGAAAGTTATCATTGCAAACTATTTAGGATAATTAAGAAATGCCGGTTAGTAGTTAGTCATCTATTACAATTAAACTTGTAGTCATATTAGATATGTTATCAAGATCAAATAGAGATACATTTTAGATAGGGTGGTCATCTTCAAACACTTCAGAGATCTACAGAATATGGCATTTAAGATGTTTTAATAACATCTGTTCATTTTTTTTATGACAATGAGACATGTCTGCTCCTGGCAGCACCAATTTCTTTCAGAGAAGATAATGGGCATTGAAGAAACTCCATATGCAGTTTATTTTCTTTGTAGCAAAAGTTAGCCACTGGGCAAGAAAATGCCCTTGCCTTGACTACTGACAGTATGCTGTCCAAATAGGACAAGCAGGACACAAAAGAAAGGACTGCTGAACTTTGCCAAGACAAGATAGAATAGCCATTTCAATATCCTGTTTCACAGAAAAGTCTGTCAGATATGCTAGGCCTGTAGGCCAAAGATGGATCCTCCACCATTGCAAAGGAACCTTGGGTGACTTCCAGGCAGCCCGCTGTTTCTGTCATTTCAAACATTTTTTTGGAAGTCACTTGCTTGCACTTCCTGCTTACTCAGGTAATACTATTTCCTTCTTGGATCTCTGATGGAGTTGAAGACTTTATAGATATAGTTTTTCTTGTTACCAGATTCAGAAAAGAAATTCACTAAAGAGGTTTAAAATGTATAAGTTTGAGAGACATGAAAAGATAGTTTTGGTAATGCAAGTTAGACTAGAAAATGAATTAGGTACAACCTTAGACTCACCACGATAGGATTAATAATGGAGTATTTTCTCTGAATTTGTCAAATGTTAATGGACCAGACATTGTTGATGTATTTATTACCTGTATATATTGTATATAGTTACTGTACTTATTGTATATAGCTTCTCTTAAATTAGTTATCTTTTTTTTTAGTTTAGACAGAAAAGGGGAAATTGGTGATATTTTGTTTATGCTTTAAAAAATAAATCTTGCCTGATGATCAGAATGCAGAGCTAGCTACTAGAGGCCAGGCAATGGTAGCACACACCTTTAATCCCAGCACATGGGAGGAGGAAACAAGAAGTGATATGGCTGGGTGGAGAGAGGAAGTAATAAGGTAGGGTGGAGACAGGAGCTCAGCCCTTTCAGTCTGGGGATTCCTAGAGGTAAGAAGTCTTTCTAGTGGCTGGCTGCTCTGCTTCTTTGATCTTTCAGCTTTCACCCTAAAAAAACTAAAATACAATAAAAGTTTACTTCTTATAAACTGTAACTTTCCCCAGTAGTTAGAATAATGCAGCACATGTTAAAAATTTTCTTAATGTAATATTTGTAGATGTTCTTTTAAAACATATATATATATATATATATATATATAATATTTCTGTTTTGTGAAATCCTGTATATAAAATAAATTAGGTTACTTTGTCATAAAATTTAAAAGCTCTAGGCCATTAAAGGTAGAGAACCTGATATTCAAGGATATTCAAATATGTATATATTTATATGTATGTGTGTATACATATTCATATTATGCTTGATAGTATTCAGGTTCCTTTTGGGATAATGAGCATGTCTGAATATCTTTCAGTATTTCTAAATTATAACTTCCATTTTATAGTAACAGTACTTTTTAACTATGTAAATATGAAATTTTCTTAGTTATAAATACTAGATGCTCACATTAAGTATAGTCCTTGAATGTCTGACTTTATCTATTTCTTTGGGAAAATTTTTTTTGAGTATAGCAGTTTCAGAATGTAAAGTCTGAATAAATTAGACCGTGAAGACAAAATGTTAATTGCCATGAAATTTAATGACTTTCTTCAATAATAAACTAGAAGTTCAAACTGTTTCAAACACATTAGTTTTATTTTTTCTGAAACTTTAAACCTTCTTTAATTCTCAAAATGACCCCAGAGAAATTTAGTTCACAGCACAGAATTAGTGAACAATTTAGATTTTGTTTTAACCAACAGGAATTCCAGAACATGCATATCCACTGAAGCCAGGTAAATTCATTGTTCCATTTGAATATGACATTCCCTCTGTCTGGGACATTCTCCAGGCATGACCCCACACCACATATTTTAGGTCCCTAAGAGATAATGAATGGATTAAATCTAATCACCCAGAAAAGAAAGCAGAAAAATGGAAAGAATTCCTCAGGGCACAATGAATTACCTACCACCAACAATTTGAACATATTAAAAGTATATTTTGTTTAAAATAACTTTAAATTAATATAATAATTTTGAAGTAACAAAAGGAGCTAAAAAATAATACCCTAAAATTATAGTTGTTAGGAATTCTTCCAACTGCCAATCCAGCTCAGAAACACATCTACTTCCCCATGTAAAGTAGCTCTTACAATTAAATAATCCAAGACTGATTTATTCTAAGCCTCTCTGAAGCAAAAGCTTTATAATATTTATGAATATTTTCAGATATTGTTGTTGTGATGGTTATTCTTGATTGCCATCTTAACTGATCTGGAATGAATTATAATCCAGAAATGGAAGGTGCACTTATGATCCAGATCTTAAGGCAAGAAGACAACAGGCCTTTAATCCAGACTTTAGGTGGGAAGACACAAACAGCCTTTCATCCAGACCTGGATGCTTGAAGGCACACCTTTAATCTGTTCCACACCTTCTACTGGAATCTCATATAAGGGCAATGGAAGAAGGAAGGGTTTGTTCTTTGCCTGCTTACCCTAGTCTTGTGAGCACATCCATTCTTTCACTGGCATTGGAGCCTGCTTTTTGGGGATTCCAGCATATACAGAAAACCAGCTGGAATACCCAGCCTCACAGGACTGAGCAGCTATTAGATTCTTGGACTTTCCATTCACACCTAGCCAATGTTGGACTGCAGCATGCAAGTCATTCTAGTAAATTTTCATCTATATATACATACACATGAGAATATATATGGATAAAGAGAGAGATCTATTCTACAATTTCTGTGGCTCTAGAGAACACTGACTAATACAGTTGTGTAGCTAAATTTATATAAGTGAGTCATAAATCAGTAATTTCATATTTTGCCCCATTTTTTAAATTGTCACATGGGGATTTTTAACACAAATTGCTAAACGGTCTTATTAATAAAAAACCCAGAGCCAGATATTGGGGTGAAAGCTTAAAGATCAGAGAATTAGAAATTCTTGTTACAGGGATTTTAGTTTCCATTTTAAATAACATTGTTTCTGTCTCTTGATCTATTAATGTCCTCTTTGGTAAAGCTGTTTTGTTCTCCTACACTGTTAAAATCACCCCCAAAGGTTCAATCCTTATTGCTGCTTGGAAAAGGCTGCATGTACTGAATTTACAGGACATGAAGGAAACTATCTGGGGGAGACTTCCTCAATGTGACACAGAAACAGAGGCGTGGGTGAAAAACCTGTCTTTTCTGCTTAGATTATTGGTGTTACAGATCTTGATGTTGACTCCTGCAATAGCCAAGCCACTCAGACATTCCATTTATTTTGTATGAGTCTTGCCAGCTTCCCAGCCTCCTAACCAGTATCAATACTTTTATCAAAGGATTTAAGATTTTACTCATTATTTAGCACTCTAAATATCAGGGTTTTTTCCACATGGGAAAGGCTGTGTGTGTAGCATGCCTTGTGTACCTATTTCCTTGTTTTCCAGTCAAATTTTCATGCTCCCAGAATGTGAATTATCTCTATAAAGGCAATAATAATATTATCCTTAAGTTACAATGCTCTGAATTCTTATCTATTTTATTATTTTAATATCAAGGTAATATAAGTCACATAATACGTGTCGTTTATGTTTTTGTATTTATTATATTGTTTCAATCTGTCAGGGATCATCTCATTCCTTTAATAGTCAGTAGATCTCACTTGAAAACCCACTGCATCAATATTTTCCTGATATTTCTCGTCAGAATCTTTTTTTAAGACAGTGTTTCTCCATGTAGTTTTGGTGCCTGTCTTAGATCTCACTCTGTAGACAAGGTTGGCCTCCAACTCACAGAAATCCGCCTGCCTCTGCCTCCCAAGTGCTGGGATTAAAGTCATGTGTCGCCAGGATTAAAGGCATGTGTCACCGCTGCCTGGCTCTTGTCAGAATTTTATAAGCCTCAATTAGTTGCTTTTAATATCCTAAAGATTGTTTGCTTTCATGCTTTTCTGCCTCTTTTGAGTCAACTTTTCTAAGAGGTTTATGTAGCATGAGTCTTAAAAGTTCTTATTAATAAAATCAAACCTGAGGCCAGTTATTGGGGTGAACACTGGATGGTCAGAGAGACAGATCAAGCCACAGCTACCTCACCTCGCCGGATCCTCAGCTGGTCTTGCTTCCTCAGACTGGAAGCCTCTCAGTCCTAATCCAGAATGGGTCTCAGCTGAACTGCTGCTAGAAGCCTGAAATCTTAACCAGCCACATGCTTAACCAGGCCAAATGCTTCTCCAGGCCAAATGCCTCTCCAGGGCAAATGCCTCTAGTTTCTGGTCCTCACGCCTTATATACCTTTCTGCTTTCTACCACCACTCCCTGGGATTAAAGGCTTGCTTTCTGGGATTAAAGGCTTGCTTTCTGGGATTAAAGGCGTGGGTCACCATGCTTGGGTGTATCCTTGAACACATGGATTTCTGCCTCTGGAATGCTAGGATTAAAGGCGTATGCTACCACTCCCTAACCTCTATGTTTAATATTGTGGCTGTCCTGTTCTCTGACCCCAGGTAAGTTTATTAGCATACACAATATTTTGGGGAACACAATACCACCACAGGTTTATTTAAAAAATGGTTTGTTTCATCTAAACTTTCTAATGTAATACGGAAGTTTTTAAAAGCATTTCTTTACAATTTTTATGGTATGGGAATGTAACTCAATGATAGAGTGCTTTATGACTCTGGAGTTATTCTTTACTCACATAGTTTATAACAGGAAATTGGAAACTGACTAAAGTGAAAAAAATGCAATGATCAATGTATTTTAAATACTTTTAAACTCTTCTTTCACATAATGCCTTTATGATGTTTACTAGTAGATTATTTTAGAGTAAATCTTAGGCAACTTGATAATTTTTCATATATAATTTGGTTTACATGATTAATTTTGTTATTTTGATCTCCTATGAATAATACTATGTCCTAGACAGTCCAGACTAAATTAAATATGTAGCCTTATGTTTCAAAATATTATTTTTAGTCAAGGTCTTGCTATGTAAATCAGGTTGGCCATGAACTCAGAGATACCCTCCTGTCTCTCCTGATTGCTAAGATTTGAAGGTGTACACCACCATGCCTCACTCAAAGGATTGTGGACTATTCCTTTACACTGTGTGAATATATATCACTGTGATTGGTTTCATAAAGAAGCTGACTGGCCAAGAGCTGGACAGGATAAGGTTAGGGGGAAAGCCAAACAGAGAATGCTGAGAAGAAGAAGGATAGAGTCAGAGGAGTTGGGAGCAGATACAAAGAGAAGCAAGACAGACATGTCACACTGAGAAAAGGTACCAAGGCACCTGGCAAATCCTAGATAAGAAATACAGATTAATACAGAGAGAGCCTGGATCCTGTATGTTACTGTGTTGTATTCATATTTTTTGGCTACTATGTGGCACTGGATTATGAAATCTGCTAGGTTAATTGAACCTATATATTTTAAAAGTATGTTGAAGTCAAAATGTGTGTTGCTTTGGGAGAAAGGTTATGCTTTTATTTCCACAGGAAATAAGAGGCTGTGGATTCATTATAGGTTAAACATGATCAGGTTTGCTTGAGAAAGACCCCTGAAAATCCTTCCTAAAACATAAAGAAATAAACCTAGATAAACTACAAAACATGTAACATATATTTTACTTGCTCAAACATAAAACAAAAAATCATGTTTGGCTAACTTGTGTACAACACACAATCTATATTTATATGAATGCAAATATACATATTATTTTTTAAAAGTTTATGTGTTTTCAGAGAAAGGACACCAGACACCAAGGAAAATGAATGGCCCAGGTGATCCAGCATCTCAAATAGCATCTGTTGCAGTCTCCTCAGAATTCTACAACTAAAACAGTTTCAAGGCTGCTGGTTGAGATTGTCTAGCCTCACAAACTACTCCAGCCAAGAATTAACCATTATCTTAAATTTTCTCAGTTTCCTCCAAAGATACCAACACCTTTCAAACAACAGGAAGTAGTCTACAGAACAATACCTACATTCCCAAAAGAAGGTTTATGGATGCTTATTATCATTTAGGGGGTGGTGGTTACAAGTTGTTATTGGTCATAGTCAGAAAAAAAAACTAAACAAAGGAGTTAAATTCAAAGATATTTTTCTAAAAGAAAAAAGTGGTTTATGATATAGAAATGATGAGATAAAACAGTAGAATATTGAATCTACATCAATCCAACAAACAACTATTAATTTCAAAATATTTTGCATTTGTATGGATTTTAGTTTATTGATACAAATTTGAAGTTTATTTTGCTATACTATATGTATGTCTTGTTTGGGGTATTGTACTTGAGTAACTCATTAAAAACTGTAATGTATAACTAAGAAATACAGGTTAATAGTTAGCCATGTATGATGGTCAAACTGATAGTCATGTTAGGTATGTTTTCAAGGTCAGATAGATAGATAGATAGATAGATAGATAGATAAATGACCTTCAAATATCTCAAAGACCTACAGAATATGACATTTAAAATGTTTTAATAACATAGGCTTTTCTTGACAGTGAGACACTTCTACTCCTGACAGCACCAATATACTTCAGAAGAAATGATGGGCATAAAAGAAACTCCATATGGAGTTTACTTTCTTCATGGAAGAAGCTAGCCATTTGAGCAAGAAACTGCTCTTGCTTCAATTGCTGACAGTATACTGTCCAAACTGAACCCACAGGACAAAAAAGAAAGTGACTGCCGAATTTTGCCAAGACAAGGTAAGATAGTCCTTCAAAATTCCCTGATTCTCAGAAAAGTCTGTCAGATAGGTCTGTAGGCCAAAGACAGATGCCCCAACATTACAGAAGAACCTAGGGTGACTGTCCACGCAGCCAGATGTCCTTGTCATTAGGGAATATTTCACACTTCTGGGCTCTTTAATGAAGTTGAAGACTAGATAGTCATAGCTGAAGTTTTCCTTAGTTATGATAAAAGGTATATTAGGTGTAAAATTTTGGAGTCACAAACATATGATTAACAATAGAGTACTTCCTCTAAATTTGCCAAATACAAATGGATTGGATATTGTAACTGTAATTCCTAATTAATAACTATTTTGTTCTATGTTAAAGTTAAAAACCTTCCTTTTTAATTATACAAAAAGGGAGGAAATGTGGAAATTTTTTTAAAACTGTGTAAATATATGATACTGTGATTGGTTTAATAAAGAAGCTGACTGGCCAATAGCTGGGCAGGATAAGGTTAGGAGGAGAGTCAAACAGAGAATGCTGGGAAGAAGGATAGAGTCAGAGGAATCACCAGCAGATGCAGACAGAAATAAAGTGGGCATGCCATACTAAGAAAAGGTAGCAAGCCACATGGCAAAGTGTGGATAAGAAACATGGGTTAATTTCAATGTAAGACTTAGCTAGTAACAAGCCTGAGCTATTGACCGAGTATTTGTAATTAATATTATGCTTCTGTGTGGTTACTTGTAAGCATTTTGTGAGAGAGAAATGTCTGTCTACAAAGGTTCTTTTATCTAAATCAGGATGTAAAATGTTCACACTGTTTCTATTGATTTCTTATCTTTGGAAATATACTCATAATTTTGCAGTGTATCACCAGTCTGCAAACCTCAAGAAGAGGAATTGAGTCAGTGTTTTGCTATATAGACAAATAGTTTGATAACTGTGTTGTTTATAAAATCACATGACTTCATGGTCATACCTGTAAAAAGTTTATTTTCCTGGTGCCAGCTGCTCTGTGAAAGTATATCTTTAATACCATATTCAATCCAAGATTCTATGTACTTCTTCATTCAGGTGACAAGAAAATTCACAAACTCCAAAACATTCAAGTCCATTCTTTCATATTTTAAATCATTAGAACATATGTTCTCCTTCTGTTAGGAATATTTCCATGCAAGATAAAATTTTAGCACTGAAAAAATGTAGGACATAAACTATTGGTTTTATATAAAATATTAAATTTATTACATTAAAAGATCTTAGCTTCACAATTGTGAGGCTATAGAAACCAGAGTGGAAGTGTCGAACATTTTCATAGATCATTTTAGTCCCATCCTCCCATCCACTTACTAAGCCAAGATATTTTCTAAAATTGAGGAAATAATGTTGGGTGCCTTGTGTTAAAAGATCATAGATTCACTTGGGTCAGTTATTTACATATTTTAATATAGTTTTAATTAAAATAGAATTAGCATTATTCCCCCTACTACTTCTTCCCTCTAGCCCTTTAAAATTGCCCTCCCTCAGTCCCCTCTAATGTTCCTTTACTCTCAAATTAATAGCTTCTTTTTCTTTTATTATTGTTTTACTCACACACACACACACACACACACACACACACACACACACACACACACACTCAAAGCATTATGAGTGTGCTTTTGTTGTTTAGGATTTATCTTTTCAGGCAGATTACTCTATATTGGACAACAAATAATGGCCCTAATTTCTAGAAGAGTCTAATTGTTCTCCTCCAAGTAGTCATTAGTTGCTTGTAATTCTTTGTCTAGTGGTGGGTCCCCACTAAATTTCTCCCTTCCACATTAGTGTTCATTGATAATGCCATTTTTTTAATCTTCTTTATGCAGCCATTTCTAGGAGAGACTGCTCATGGTAGACATCAGTTGGAGAACATTATTTTAAAATGTGTTACATATGTTTTTACTGTGACACCTTTGTTTAATGATGCAAAGACATGCTACATTTGTTTGATTAAATAAAATTAACCTGTGGTCAGGAGGCTGAGTCAGCAACTAGCTGACAGGGAGTGGTGAAGAGGAAACAGGTGGAGCAAGGATTTTTAAGTGGAGGTTGAGAGAAGGATGCTGGTTTTTTTAGAAGACACAAGCAAAGGGAGAAGGTTAGCTACATACTATTCAGCCTCTCAGAGTGAGCAGAATTCCATTCCAACCTTTAAATTTTGAGTTCCTTAGAAGGATGGAGATTTAGATAAGTTCCTTTAGTAGCTTTGAAAGAGTCTGTGCCTGAACAGAATTCCCTCAGGCTATGGCCCTAGCTGCCTAAATTGCTGGTAGCTACAGATTTGCCGTTGCTGGTTAGGACAGCTATTGTTTAAAAGACAATCACAGATAAAAAGAAAAACAATAGATATCTCTTCATTTTGGCTCTTACATTCATTCTGCCCCCTCTCCTGTGAGCTTGTTTAGAAGATGCAAGAGCTGTGAAGTAGATGTATCATCTGGGCCTCTGCTCTTCACAATCTGCTAATCCATGAGTTGTGTCTAGTTATGACTTTTGGATGCCTGTGGGAGGGACCCCCCTCTCCAGATGCTTAAGTTTAGTCCTGATATCAGGGAAGCTCTGGGATACATGAGACGGATTTTATTCCTTATCTTGAATTATGTCTTCTAGCTTTTTATAGTTTACTGGTTTGAAGGCGGCCTTAGGAAGATCTGCCTGGAGGTAGGTTATAAACTGATCTCTAGCTAGAGAGTCACCAGGATAAGTGAAGGTGGGAGCCAGAGTTGGGCATTTGGAGGACCTGCCCGGTACCAGAGAGGAGGAGGGTGCTAAAGGTTTATTGGAGTCAGAGATTCCTCAGGTTCAGGTATAACTAGGAGCACATGGGCAGGAGTAATGGAATCAAGGGGGGGAAGGAAAAAGCTTAGATAAACAAAGCTTGGGGATAAGGTAACTCTTTTCATTTGCCCATTCCCTTAGGTAATTACCACTCCATTAGGTAATTCCTGTAAAATATGGGGGTCTAAGGAGCCATTAGGTGGCCATTTCTTATTGTTATCTAAGGGATATTTAAGGCATTTCTCAGAGGAGTGAGACTAAGAGGAGGAAGCCTTATGTCCAATGACTGCAGCCAAGAGAAAAAAATTAAAACAAAAAACAAAAATCCTAAAATGACAAACATGATCCAAGACTCCAATCTCAGGCATTCCCAAGATCAAGTGAGGATAGGTGATTGATTGGTGCAAGTCACCCTATGCCTCATCCAGCAGAGGGGTGAGGGCCAGGCACGTGTGCAGCCAGAGGACACCTGGGTGTTCGACAGCATTCAATGCTTGGTCAAGAGAGAAGGAGTTGTGGCATATGCAGCCTGAGAATTCCTCAGGGGTCTGACAGTGAGAACAATATCTCAGACAACGATCATGGGAAATGGCCAGAGATTGAAGCTGGTTTATGCTGGCTGGAAAGGGAGAAGTCGCCATTTGAAGCAGCAGGAGTTGTGCGAAGTGGTCTGGTGGCCGGGCATTGAAAAAGTGGGCAGTTGTAGATCAAACAAACTTCAGTACAGGGTTCCAGATGCAGAGCACTGGGAGGGCCTGCTTCATCTTGGCACCAAGGTTAGTTATTATTATGCGGTGCTATGTTATTCATTAAGCAGCGCTGCTTGCCATTTGAGAAAAGCCACAAGGCACAACAAAACCCACTAGAAGAGTTTATTAGGGAAAAGGCCTATGAAAGATTGTGCATGGAGAGAGAGGAAGAAGAAGATACAGGGGGAGGAGTCTGTGACCCGTTTTTTATGGATTCTCCTGCACATGCACATATGGGCTTACATAGTTAAGCCACACATGTGCATAGATTACATGATCATGCTGCATTCAAATTATGTGACCATGCAGTGCATGGATTACGTAGGATGTAAGGTCCCAGGATGACTAAGCCTCTTGCTTTGCTACTGGACAGTGCATGTGCGGTCATGTAGCAACAGCAGATATACTTATTATGGTTATAAGGATAATATTTAAAATATAGTAAGGATTTCTGCTGATCTGAAAAAGTGATGGTAACAGTTTGGTTTACTCATACCCATGACCTCACGGAATAACAAAGACTTAAGTACCAGGTACAAAAAGCATCCTTTCCAATGATTGGTCAAGATAGTCCAAGGGGTTCCCAAAAAAACGATATAGATTATCAGTGTAGCCACTGATTGCCTTCAGGGTTGAGCTGGGACTCTTTTGTTGAAGACACTGCACAGTTAAAACACAGGACAGAGGTGATTCAAGCTAGATCTGACCTGAAAGCCTCTTTTCTGTGGTCTATTATCCCTGTTCCAGAAATATACCTGTAAGGTGCCAAAGAAGGGGAACAATTAAAGAGTCTACCCAGAGACAACAGCTACGAAGCACAATTACCAGCATGGCAAGATATGCATAAAGTGAAAGAAATATCACTCACATGTTGGCAACCAACAGCTGTTTAATTGGACTTAATGGCCACTCCATGGGAAAGAAATCATGCCCAATACTGGAAACCTAGGCAGATTACTTATATTTTATGTTCTTTTTTGAACAATGTGTAGCATAGTGGTACATATCCTGGACTACAGTATCATTCATAGCATCTTCACTGCCTTAAAATATGCCAGTTGGTGCTTAAGAGAAGGTTTAGTGGCTAAGAATAGCTCCAGCTACTCAAAACGAAGGTCTGTTTTCATTTAATTGAGAATAAATTTTATTATTTCTAGGGATGACACATTTGTGGTTGTATCACAAATTCATACTGTGCCAACGACACCCAGATTATCTCCTATGCTGGCTTCTATAGTTCCACTATTTTTTATTTCACATTTAGGCCTATATATCATATTTTAATTACTTTTGCTAAAACTAAAGATTTGTGATTAACTTTATATATTCTCATATTTAGATGTACTTCCTCTCACTGAAATTTTAATTTGTCTATCCCACATAACATGCAAAAACAGCCTCTTCCTGTGACTGTTTATTTTTTCGTGTTGTGTTTGCTGTGGCAAGGTGTCCACACCAAAACCAGAGAAATTAGCACAAAACCTTAAGTACTTAACAAGAAAATAAACAAAAGAATTTTGTTGCATGAATCTCTAAAGGATCTTAGTAATAAAAATCAAACCCGAAGCCAGGTATTGGGTTAAAGCTGGAAGATCAGAGAAGCAGAACAAGCCACAGCTACCTTGCCAGTTCCTCAGTCTGGATGCTTCTAAGCTGAAATGTGCTGCTCAAAAGCCTAAAAGCTTAACCAGCTCTAGTTTACGCCTTATATACCTTTCTGCTTCCTGCCATCACTTCCTGGGATTAAAGGCGTGAGTCACCATGCCTGGCTGTTTCCAGTGTGGCTTTAAACTCTCAGAGATCCGGATGGATCTCTGCCTCCAGAAGGCTAGGATTAAAGGTGTGTGTGCCACCATTTTCTGGCCTCGATAGCTAGTGGCTGTTTTGTTCTCTGACCCCAGATAAGTTTATTAGAGTACACAATATTTTGGGGAACACAACATCACCACAGAAGGTAAAGCAACAGAAATTATAGAAGGCATTCTTGTGAGTGGGAGAAAAAAACATAAATTAATTTCTACCAAATTATTCACATACAACAACACTAAAGGAGACTGGGACTTGACTCTGAGAAGGAAAATACAGTGTAGACCACAGCTGTGGTACCCTAGACACAGAAGACTATGTATTTCTAATGTTCACCATATGCCGCTGTTTTTAAGCATTAAGTTAAATATAATGACATGTACAGGAAGAAACAGATGACAAGGAAGAGCAGCTTATTTGGCAGCATTCTATGACATATTACCTTTTGCATACATATGCATTTTCAAAGAAAATAGATCATGCTGAAAAAATAATCTGGTTTTTGAAACCTATGTACTAAACTGCAAATAAATGCCATGAAAAAAATTTATACATGTTACTTTAGAAGTAATCACGTCTTAAAAAGTTTCTCCTCTGGTAATAAGTTTGTTTTAGAATTTTAATTATGTGACATTGATAAACATTTGGAATATCTTTAAATTATCCTTCGGTAGTTGGGATACTTTTAAATTTTCTATTTTAGTAAGATCTAATATTGTTTTATTAAGACATAATTTGTTATCTATCTGCTTATTTAATTATGTTTGTGTGGTTGTGTATGTCAAGGTAGACAAGTATGTGGAATCACTTTGCGATGGAATTCCTAGATTGTTCTGGGTACTGAACTCAATTTTTCTGTAAGAGTGGTGAACCCTATTAACCATGGAGACATCCCTGCTGTTAAGAGCTGACATTTCTAAAATTTAAGGTCTTAACTTTCTATTTTTTAAATCAAATAAAAATGAATAGAATTAGAAACTAGTTTTGTCTCTTGTTGCATCATAATTTTCCACTAAAATTCAGAAAAACTGTTCTCTAGAGTGCTTCATTGTGGAATTTTCACGAGTGGCTTTTATGGTTAAGCAGGGCTTGCAGGTTGTCTATATTTTATCTCATTAATCAAACAAAAAGGCATTTTCAGGAAAGTGTGAAAGTGAAATGCAGTCATTATTATAGGGAAAAAGACCATGAATAGCTGCCAAAGAATCTTTCATCAAATATTTTAGGGAGTGCCTTGTTCACCTGCTTTTGAAAATCATCTGCTGCTTGACTAGCTGTTCTTCATAATTTTATCTATTTTTAAATTTTCAATTACACATATATGTTTAAATTATATATATGTATATATATGTGCACGAATATTTGCTGCATAATAGCACACAATCACTGTAATATAATTACGCAGGAGTTAAGGAGAGTCTGATATGTTAAGTCATGTAGAATCATTGTTAGATACTCTCACAGAGCCTTACAAACATAACTAAAATAGTTTTCTATTTCATGGCCATTGCATGGAAGCAATTAAACTGCAAATATTGATTTAAAAATAATCATAGTATAAGTTATAATATTATTTCTTTATGAATATTTCAATTAGCATTTAAACTTCTTAGTATATAACATATTATAGTTGTTGCATGGTTATACATATATCTCACTATGACTATATTTATGATATTCTCCCTGACAGTGCCTAGAGGTACAGGACCCACAAGCTGGGCAGCCTAGAGAACCAGGTTGGAACCAAACATGGCTGGCAAAATCCAAAAAAAGTCAATGAAATGATTTTAATGATATTGTGTTCTTCTCATAAATTGTTGCCTAGCCCAATTGCTGTCAGAAAGGCTATACTCAGGAACTGATGGAAACAAATGCAGAGACCCACAGACCCTGTGAAAGAGGGGGAGGAAGGATTGTAAAAGCCTGAGGGGCCAAAACACCACAAGAAAACCTCATAATCATAATCATAATCATAATCAACTAACCTGGGCTCGTAGGTGCTCACAGAGACTGAACTGCCAACCAGAGAGCTAGCATGGGTCTGACCTAGGTCATCTGCACATGTGTTATAGTTGTGTAGTTTGGTCTTCTTGTGGGACTCCTAACAGTGGGAGCAGGGGCTGTCACTGTCTCTGCATTTGGGACTCTTTCCTCCTATTGGGTTGCCTACTTCAGCTTTAATAGGAGAGGAGGTGCCTAGTCTTGCTGCAACTTAATATATAATAGCTGTCTGATATACATGGGAAGCCTGCCTTTTGCTGCAGAGAAAGGAGGAATGGATGTGTGGGAAAGAAGGGAAGTTGGAAGGAGTTACTGGGAGGAGAGGAGGGAGGGAGAGGAAACTGTGATTGAGCTGGGAAAAATTAATTAATTAATGAATACAAATAAATTAAAAAAGAATTAATATTCTAAACTAAGAGAGCAATGATAAAGTATTAAAAACAAATACATTAACAAATATTAATATTACCTGTATTTAGCAGAAAATGAGTTTATTTGAAATATTAAATTTAAATTATATTGCATAGAAGTTCCTCCTTGCAACACACCCTTGTTTTATAGGTACATATAGTTTAAATTTTGAGCTATGTTGAAAGACTGGCTAAATTGAATTTATAATAGTACTGTCAGACATGAACATCATCTTCAATAAAGGAAAATATCCCAGATGAATAAAGATTCAATATAAACTCAGTTGATTAATTTTATTAATTCATTTCTAATAACTTGAACCCAGAGTCATCCTACTGAGACTGTAGATGAGTTAATTAACAGTGTGCCTAGAGAGTAGTGGTTTGCTTAATTGTTTGAAATAAGCTTTAGGATATGTTATTTTAATTGTCACCTTGTACCTATTGTCATTGATCCATATTAAAATATGGTTGTCATTTCTATATCAATTTATGATAGTTGAATAATGTTTACAGTGCCCTAAAATATAGTGTAAATCTTTATAAGTAGAGAATAAGGAGTTCTGCATGCATGACCATGTCTAACTCTGACTTTGCTTTGTCATTTATATTATTTTTATGTGATTTTTCTCATTAGGAACATGCTGCCTTCACACATCCATGAAAAGCTCATCCTCCTTCCTGCCTTCTTTCTCTATCCTCACTCTCTCTGCTCTTATATGACTATTCAAGTTATTTTAAGACAATGTATGCACGTTGTACTTGTAAATCACTATGATATTGTTTTGATGGTAGTTGGGTTAATCTGTTTGGAAATTAGACTTGAGCTGTACAGTAAAGTTGAACACGTCTATATACACAGATAGGGTACCTAAGAGTTGTTTCCTTCACTGTGTAGAAGCCTAAGTTCATGTGATAGCATTTGTCAAAACACAGGTTTACTACTGTGCTTACAGAATTATTTTGAGCAAGTCTTTGCCTATCCCAACAACTTAAAGTATTGTACACATATTTTCCTTTAGCAATTTGAAAGTTTCATTTCTTAGAGTGTTGTTTAAACAAGCAATGAAAAAAAAACCCTATAATCAAGATATAAAGTGAATTATATGCTGTTGACTGGTGATTTTTCAGATAGGATAAACTTTTTCTTCTACTAAGATTTGATTTTATTTGTGAATTTTTTTGTTTAAATCAGTACTGCCAAAATTTGTATCCAAAATATCCTCCAAAATCCCATGTGTTAACTCAGTCAGGAAGTTGGTGGTGCTACAGAGAGGTGGTAGAAGTCTTAGAAGGTGAGACCCAGTACAGGACATTCTGTAATTAGGGGTGTTTCCATGAAGGGGGTATTGGGACTCTGGGCTCTTCCTTCTTCTCTCTTTACTTCTGATCACCATGAGGTCAGCAGCTGGCCCCTGTTGACCATGTGCTTCATCTATGAATGCCATCATCGTCCCAATATAAGGACAAAGCAATTATTGATGGAAACTATGAATGAACATAAAACTTTCCTTTTTAAGTTGATCTGTCTTGAATATTATGCCATAAAAATAGAAAACAAATACAGTTACTTTTGTAATCAATATTCAAATGATATTATTGCTATCCCTTTATCCTCCATTGCTGCTTGTACTAAATTATTCAGATAAACCCCACCCTCTACTTGAAGGTTGATGTCTGGATCAACCCAACCAATCTCTTCTTTGTACTGAAAAGTAAATATTTTAGGTAAAATATGTATGTAATATATGAATGGAGTATTTAGTTTTTGGTCATTGTTTATAGAAATCAGTTTTTATTCATCTGAGCCTCTGTTGACTATGATATTAACTGGGTGAATGCCATGTGTACCCTAAGGCAAGATGAAGCCAATTGAATCACATGCAAGCACAGAAAAGCTATATAAAACACCAGCACAATCCCAGAATCCTTTATGTTTTTAAACCAATAGTGCATGATATTTTCTGTTCATATGGGCATTGATTCCAGATAGCACTAGTGAATTAGTAAGCTCCATCACAGAATGCTCTAAGGCTTTTCCATATTGCTTGGACAAGAAAAGATTTATATCGTCTTATACAACACACACAATTATATAATCACATATATATATGTGTGCATATACACATATGTGAGTGTATATACATATATATGATAAATATTAGATGCAGAGTTTGAAGCAAGTTTTCATATTGAAGTTTTATATAAATCAAGAAAATAACTAAAGGGACAATTTTATGAAAAATATAAATATATTTTACCTTCAATATGACACTGTAATATTTTTCCTAAGTTGCTGAACTCTGGCCTATACTAATTTTCTGTTTATGTTTACAAATTTGGAAAATATTGTTAATTGACAGGCAGATCCAGTTTTTCATTTTAGAAAGTATCATAAACATTCTTTAAAATTTTGTTTTTTTTTACATATCTAATATTCTTTCCAATAAAAATACATATATTTAGAGAATTTTACTAAACTATTACAGATCATAAATATAAATAAGGGAAAAAAATCTAACTATTACAAATACTGTCTCATACTCAGAGGCTGGACTGAGGCTTGCAGCTCACCACCGACACTGATACATGGGAAGTAGAGTAGCCACTGAGATCCACGTCCAAAGACTGAAGAACACCCCTGCTTTAGTGCTGGATGGATAGTAGCTGGATTGAGAAAACTGTGTTTTTGGATAATGACTGGAGACCTTGTTCCCGTTGCATCAATAAATCTCTTGGGTTGTTGTTTGTCAGTTGCTGAATTATTTTCTTTTAATGTAAAATCCAGTCATCTACATCTTTTTTTTTTTTCATTTTTTTTAACATTATTTTTTTCTTGTCATGCTGGAAATTGAACCCATGTTCCAGTAAATGGTAGATGATTTAGAAGTAAATCATCCCCCTCCATCTGTGCTTTCTGCACATAACTTTTAATTCCAGGGACAGGATTTTTCAAGCTGTATTTCTACTTTCTGTCTAGTGTCATGTAAAGTTATGCTAATAGCAGCAGAAAGAGACCTACAAGTCCAAGGAGGAAGACAAATTCATTCCTCACAGTCTATATATTGTTCCCAGTGGCTTCCCAAAGGTAAACTGGGCCACAGGATTTGGATTTTAGCTCTTGTTTATTTTGGTACCTTTTAGACCAGCCAACTGCACCCTTCTGTGAGTCTGGGCATCTTCTGTGGCTCATAGTTACCTGCCCCAGATTCACAAAACTAATCTACACGAGTAAGGTCAGTAAGATACTGGGAAATTTGGACATAATTTTCTGATAGAAGTTTTAATTTTTTATATGTTCCACCAGTTCTTAATATTATGGTCTAGGAAATATACAGATTAGATCACTAGATTATTCATAACACAGGCTGTTTGTGATATATTAACAACATGTCTTAGATTGAGAAGCTAGGGAAAGGTTAAGAGTATAAACATGGTCAGAATGCATTATGAATACATGTGAAATTATTAAAGGACAAGTTAAACTAAAAAAGACTGGAAAATACTTTTAAAATGTGAAATTAATTCAATATTTGTCTCTTAAGACTAAAGTTGTTGATGAACTCTAACATCCAGTCCCTGTCAGATTCACATTCTGATGAGCGAGATCCTGCTTGGTTCACAGACAGAGGCCCTTCATGATGGCCGCACAGGGTAATATGTCAGAAGTAATAAACAAGCTTCCTTAAGAATCATTTGTAAAGGCACATAATTTTTTTGGGTACCTATCATACTGGCAAAGCTGTTGTCTCCTAATATCAATTTAAAGTTTAATATTTCAACACATAAATTTTAGGGACTCAGACATATTTACACAGCATATACAAATGTGAATTATGAAACACTTATATATTTATAAATATCTATTTAATAGCTATTTGGTTGTGCTTTATATCATTTAGATTCTCTATTGTATTTGTTGAAGGTCATGAGTCAGTGTTTTTAATTTTAATTTGTAAATGAACCATAGTATATATCTTATACTCAGAAATTATGAACTGTACTAGTCTCTTTTAGAAGCTAATATGATATAAACAAGCAACATTACCAAAATTCAAAATTATAACCAAAGAAAATTCCTCTAAACATAATTTCCCAACTCATAAAAGAATATATTTATAGATGACTTAAATTATTAAGAAAGTGACAAGAAAAATGAAATATTTGAGTTATACACTAATCTATACAATCTGGAAATTAGAATACTGTGTAATTCCCATGCAAAGTGACATGGAATTGCACAATTTTTTGTTATAAGCCTGGAATTTTACACAGCTTTTAAATTACAATGAAAATTTATCCAATGATTTATATAATTTTCAGTCTTTTTTTCCAAAATAAGAAAAAAGAAAATATACAAAGAATAGTTCTTGAGGAGGTACAAAGTTTTAGGGAGATATATATATATATATATATATATATATATATATATATATATATATTAGTATGAAAGATGAAATTAAAGTATAGGGCATCAGATTGGAGAAAAGTAGATGTAAGACAACAAGACTGCAGAATAAAAATGCAGAGAAAACAATGACTTCTTTTATCTTACATAACTGTATGTAGCCTGGGTATTATGAAAGAGATGTTTATCATTAAGGTCCTATTTTGATCTGTGAAACAGAGAAATTAAACCAATGAGTTAAAAGTAAAGTCATGGCTTAAGGTAAAAATAAAATTTTGCATCAAAGCAAAGCTCATAAACTGGCGAGAAGCCTGCAAGACCAATTCTTTTTCCCAGTATCACAGGCATCACATTCACAAAGAGTTAAATTGCTGGCCAGGCATTCTAGTTGCTCAATGGTTTTAGTGTTTCTGGATAATATCTTTTGAAGGCATATGGTTATGGCAGAGAAAAATAGGAGCTTTTATACACACATGTAATGGAGTTCAGGCATCAAGGACTGACAAGTCTAAAAATATTAAAACAACTAACAAACAAAAACAAGAAAAGCCATAAATTCCTATTTAGAAGGGGGAAAAAAAAAGAACATAACATCAAGAGCTTTCAAGTAGAACTAGGCAGCAATTCCCTGATTAATGGGCTGTGTAATGAAAGAGATGCTTGAACGCGACCTTTGTCAGTGTATTCACTCTATATAGCATGAACAGTAGTCATTTAGATGGCCAGTGAAAGTATATCCAGGGCAAACTGCCTTCAGAAAAAAAAATATCTGTTCTTGCTTTTTATAGGACCCCAGGGATGGTTTTTTGTAAATACAATCATAAGTGAGTACTAAAAATGTGCTTATATTTGAATTTACAAAACAAAGTCCACTCTATATGCATAAAGATACATTTATGGCAAAGAAGGGGGTACAGGATGGAATCTTTTTTATTTTCATTGTAGATTTGCTTTCTTTTAGGTAGAAAGCACAATTAAGCTTTAAGTTTCTGAAGTGGTCAAAGGTATATGGTCAGATAAATCATAATATAAGCAGAGCTAAACTATACAAATCCAGACAGTAAATTTCCCCTAAGAAAACAAAGCAGAGCCTGGTACATTTTTTTTTTTTGTCCCCTTGATACAAACTAGAATCATCTGTCAAGAGGGAACCACAACTGAGAAAATGCCTTTATCAGACTGGCCTGTAGGCAAGTCAGTGGGGGCATTTTCTTGATTAATGATTTTTGGTGGAGTGCCCAACATATACGGGTGTTGCACCCCTTCAGCAGGTGATCTTTAGATTTATGGAAATACAAGCTAAACAAGCATGGGTAAGCAACCCAGTAAGCAGCATTCCTCCACAGCCCCTGCTTTACCTTGTGCTCCAGGTTCTTGCTTTGAGTTCCTTCTCTGAAGTTCCTCTGTGATGAACTGGGACATGATAGTATAAACAAAATAAACCCTTTGCTCCTGAGTTAAACTGGTTCTGGTGTTTATTACAACAATAGAACAATAGGAAGTAGAAAAGAAATGGTTATCGGGTTCATGGGGTATTGTTGTGACAGGCATAATCATGGTGTTTCAGAGAGTTTCGTGGAAGTATTTGCAACATTTGACTTGAAAATCCATTGAGTGCTCAGAATTTAATGAGCTGTTACGGGTATTTGGGAGATAGTGCTGAGAACAATACAGATGCTAGAAGCCTGGTTTGCAAAGTTTCAGAGGAAAGTATTAGAGTCTCAAATACTTATCAGGGCCTTTTATATAAAACACTGAATTGAGAACGTATAGTGTCAGGTCTTGGGGTAAAGAATCAGTTATGATTAATAGGAGACAGCACCACTGAAATGTAATACTTGCTTTAATGAGACAATGGATGTTTTTGTTGCTGCTGAGAAACCAGCTGTTATCAAGAAGATACCAGCATTTCTGAGGTAAAATCGTCTGGGAATATTTACTCAGGATCAGCACACAGAGGTTGTGGTCCCAAGGGGGCCAAGGCTGCGTCTCAAGCTCATAGATGGACTTGGGAATATGTAAGAGTCTCCCTCATGCTACTGATTTTGAAGACATGAAAGCTGCAGACTAACTGGGTCATGGAGAGCAGTGAAAAGCTGAGGATTGGTTCTGTGAGAGTCCAGGAGAGGTCACTGGTGAAAATGTGCTTTGGTTGCACTGGATACCCCAGGATTGAAGAGGTTATAGGGAGAAGCTGAGTGTTACCATTGCTAGTATTGGAGACCCTGAAGAGCTGTCAGGAGGCCATTGGTGAATGTGTATCCTTAGACGAAGTGGAGAGCACTAAGACCATGGCATGTCTTCCAAGGACAGTAGCAGGTATACAGTGAGCTGACCTGAGCCTATGCAACAAACTCAATGTGTCTGGATGGCTTACCTGGAGAAAAGGAATGTCTCAAGTCCTTTGACTAAAGATTGTAGGAGAAGCATAGATATTGGACACTGAATGTTTTATTGTTAAATTTGGGTTTTGCTGTGATTTGACTGTAAAATAATCCCAGTTCTTCACTCTTGGAATAAGAAAGTATTTTTGATTGATTTTGATTTTACAGGAGCTCACAGTCAAGAGACTTTGGAATTTTAAAGAGTTATCGGATATGTGAAGAGAACTTGAACTTTTAAATGTTGAAATCCTAAAGTATTTTAAGATGTTTAAAGTCATATTATGTTTTATATTGCAATATTAGTATGAACTTAACCTCTTGGAGACAACAGACACAATTAGATTATAAACTTGACAAGGAATGGTTTCTGCTGGTTGATTGTTTCTTCAGAGGAGTTTTTTTGGAATCTTTCATTTTTTCCATTTGTTTGTTTATTTTTGCCACCTTGTCACAAACCACAAGCTGAGTCATCTGGAAAGAGGGACCATCAATTGATGAAAAGCCTCTCTCAGATTGATTGGTAGATATGTATGTATGATACTTTCTTGACTAAATTCTGGTGTGCAAGGGCCCAGCCCAATGTGGCCAATGCCTTCACTGTGGAGGTGGGACTATATAGTATAAGAAAGCAAGCACAGGACCCATGAGGAGCAGATCAGTAATAAGCATTCCTCCATGGTCTTTGCTTCAGGTCCTACCTATAGGTTCTGCCTTGAGTTCTTTCCCTGACTTCCCTCAGTGATGGGCTGTGACAAAGGAAAAAAAAAAAAAGAAAGAAAGAAAATAGAAGCTAAAGAAAGCTTCTCCTCCCTGATTTCCTTTGATCATGGTGTTTATCATAGCAATAGAAAGCAAAAGAGAATAACACATATACATATGTGTATGTGTGCATGTGTGTATCCACAACCTACAGAGTTAACTTAGGGTTGCACATGTGTACATATCATTAATTTTTAATTAAATATACAAAGCCACTGTTTTATATATATATATATATATATATATATATATATATATATATATATATTTTTATAATCTACATAACAACAGACACACCAGAAACTTTCTTCCTTACAAATTCGACCAGACACCTCACCTTTTAAAAAAAAGGTTTATTTGTTTTTGATTGATTGATTGATCTGTTTATTTATTATGTGTACCTATGTGTGTCTTATGTGGGTATGTTCATTTGAGTGCAGGTACCTGCAGAACTCAGAGGTATTCGATCCCCTGGACCTATAGATAGGTGGTTGTGAGGTACTCAATGAGGATACTGAGTATTGAAATCAGGTCCTTTAAAAGATACTAAGAGCTTTAACCATTGATCTGAGACTTCAGCAAAGGACACTTCATCTCAAACTAAATCTCTGCCAGGTAAAATTCCTACTAGACTCTGGAATCCATATATATAATATAATATATATAATATATATATTATATATATATATATATATAATATATGTATATACTTCAAAGTACACTGTATTTTTTCCTTAAAAAAGTATGCTTTAATCCCAGCACTCGGGAGGCAGAGGCAGGTGGATCTCTGTGAGTTCGAGGCCAGCCTGGTCTCCCAAGCGAGTTCCAGGAAAGGCGCAAAGCTACACAGAGACACCCTGTCTCAAAAAACCAAAAAAAAAAAAAAAAAGTATGCTTTATTTTATTTATTTATTTGGCCCAAGCTGGGTGTATGTCATAGTTTCATGCTGGGAGTTCAGAGGGGATCTTTACAGAGCCTGCTTTCTCCTTCCAACTTTACTTGTGATCTGGGAATTGAATTGACCTCTTCAATTCAGCTTAACAAGTGCCTTTATTCACTGAGCCTTCTCAAGGACTCCTACACTGATACTTTTAATTACTCTGAAAGGATATGAAGTTTGTAAAAATTACATACACTCTTCATTAATATAGCACAGTACTTCTTAAAGATGACCTAGAAGCCCTCAACCAGTATTAGGAACAGTTTACTGTTAGGTCTCTGAAACCCAGGACAAATGGCTAACTGAGGTACCTATCAACAAATCAAAGCAAACACGGGCAACTCTCCCAGCCTCGCTCAGTACCTGTGGCTCCTCCAAGCACTTCTCATCCTACACCCTACCCTAAACCTCTCACTACCTAAGACTGGGCTTCTGCTTCCCTTCCTCCAGCCTGACTCCTATATAATCCAGCCGTTTTGGCTGCGCTGGTCTCTTGGCCTCTAGACCTGGGCCACCTCTTGCTCAGCAGCTCCTCTCTTACTCTCCCTCTCGCCCTCTCCTCTCATGGTCCACTTTAGTCTGCCAGCCATGTTCAGTCTGGACTCTTCCCTCTGCCTGCTTTCTCCCTTATATCTACAATAAAAATCTTCTCCATATTTTAGGAGTAGTCATGTCCTCCTCCTTGTTTATTTCTTTTTCAACCTCTATTGATTTTCTGTGGACTCCACAGTAGGCATTCTGATCCCACCCATCTACCCTTCCGCTCCCATTGCTCTCCCCACGTTCCACCCCTGCACCCTGCCAACCTCCCCCCAAAACAAAACAAAACCCAAAAGAAAAACCAAAAATCAAACCAAACCAGTTATTTCATTTTTTTTATTCATTTACTTTTTTGCAATAAATACATTGCACCATGTAAAATTAAAGTGGTGACCAGCCATCTGCATTTTGTCTTACTGCACCAATAAGAGCAGACAGCCTCTACAATCTGCTCCAGTAGAGAAAGTGCTCCAGGGCACATGGGGATTTTCAGTCCATGAGTTAATTAACGCTGCCATTTTGTAGCACAATTATGAATGAGATTTGCATATCCCATCACTTCTCATCAATATTAATAGGATGGAATATTACAGAAATTATAATTTTCTTACATTAAAATGGAGCAACCATAAGCATAATAACAGATATTTAAGAAAAGCATAAAATCTGAATTATCTACACTGATTGATTATATTCTTGGGAATCTCTAATGGTTACATCTTTTCTCTTTTATAAGCAAGTGTATTTTTTTTCATACCTTCTGTTTAATATATTCTGTTTAAGGTTTCCCCTTCCCCAACTCTTCCCAGTTCCTCCCACCTCCCTTACCATCATGAATCACACCCTTTCTGTCTCTCTTTAGAAAACAAATAAGCATATAAGAAGTAATGATAAGACAAGATAAGATAAGATAAAACAAAACAACAACAACAGTGACACAGATTGGAATGACTAAACAGACTAACAGAAGAAAAGGAGCCAAAGAAAAAGCACAAGAAAGAAATATAGATGCACACACACACACACACACATTCTCACACACAAGAGTCCCATTAAAGCACAAAGCTGGAAACATAATATAAACACAAAGGACCTATAAGGTAAAGTAAAAAAGGAAAATGCCCCTACACAACATTGTAAGATGTCTTCGAGTTCTTTTGGTGTTGGCCATCTACTGTTAGGCATGGGGGCCTCATCTTAAGAATGGTTTATTTCTCCAGCCAGGCTTCCTAAGAGAAAATTAATCTTTCATTTATAAGATAGCTTTTGGGTGAAGGATGGGGTCATGTGTTCACATCTCTTCTCTTGTTCAGGACTTTTGCATCTGCCACAAGTTTCTCTGAGCTTACATGTGCAGTTCCTGCTAGGTTTACAAGCCTTGTTTCCTTGGTATCACCCATCCAGCTGCCTCTTAAAATCTATTTCCTTTTCTGCTCAGTTCCCTGATCCCTGAGAGGAGAGAGTTGAGGGAAATATTTAGGGCCAATGTCACAAGGTCTCTCACTCTCTTCACATTGTCTGGCTGTGGGTCTCTGTATTTGTTCCTATCTGCAGGAGGAATCTTCTCTGATGATGGCTGAGGAAAGCAGTGATTTATGAGTATAGCAGACTGTCATTAAGAGTCATTTTATTGCAAACTTACTTATTTGGTTTTCCCCTAGTTCTACAACCTACCCAGTCTCAGGTTCTTAGAAACCCAAGCAGTGTCAGGAATTATGGAGTGGGCCTTAAATCAAATCAGATATTGGTTGGGAATTCCCACATTTTCCTGGGGAACACTGATTTCTATAGTGGCTGTACAAGTTTACACTCTTACCCACAATGGATCAGTGTTCCTCTTACTCCATATCTTCTCTAGCGTGAGCTGTTACTTTTGTTTTTGATCTCAGCCATTCTGACAGGTGTAAGATGAAATCTCTAAGTGGTTTTTATTTGCATTTATCTGATGGCTAAGGATGCTGAACATTTCTTTAAGTGTTTCTTACGGATTTTAAGAATTCCCTCTTTAGATCTATATTCCATTTTAAAACTCGGTTATTTGTTTTCTTGATATCTAGTTTTTTGAGTTATTTATACATTTTGGGTATGAGGCCTCTATTTCACAGGTAGTTGGAAAACTCTTTTTCCATTCTGTAACTATCCTCTGCCTGAATAGTGCTGTCTTTTGCCATGGAGAAGCTTTTCAGTTTCATGAGGTCCCATTTATTAATTGTTGTTCTTAGAGCCTGCTCTACTGCTTCTCTGTTTAGAAAGTATTTTCTTTTGCCAATGAGTTTAAGGCTATTCCTCATTTTCTCTACTATCAGATTCAGGGTATCTGGCCTTATGTCGAGGTCTTTGATCCATTTTGAATTAAGGGTAAAAAGTATGGATCTATTTGCATCCTTGTACATACTACCATCCAGTTTGACCACCACTGTTTGTTGAAGATGTATAATTTTTTCCAGTGTGTATTTATGGTTTATTTATCAAAAGCTAGGGGTCTTTAAGTATGGGATTTGTGTCTGGATCTTCAATTAAATTCCATTGATAGATGTGTCTGTTTTATTTCCAATACCATATATTTTTATTACTATAACTCTGCAGTATAATTTGAGATCTGGAATGGTGAGACCTCCAGCACTTCTTGGTCATTCAAGATTGTTTTAGCTATTATAGGTTTTTTTTTTTTTTTTGTTTCCTCATGAAGCTGAAAATCTTTTAAGATCTGTGAAAAAGTATTTTGGAATTTTGATGGAGATTGCATTGAATCTGTAAATAGCTTTTGCTTTTGGTAGCATGGCCATTTTTTTCAATGTTGATCATACAGATCCATGGGAATGGAAAAATCTTTCCATCTTCTGACATCTTCTTCAGTTTCTTCAAGACTTTAACTTGCTTGGGTGAAATTACGCCAAGATTTTTTTTTTCCGAGGCTATTGTGAATGGTGTTGTTTCACTGAGTTCTTTCTCAGCCAGTTTGTCATTTGTATATAGGAAGGGTATACATTTTTCTGTACTAATTTTATATCCTGATTTTTTCCTGAAAATGTTTATCAACTGTAGAATTTTTTGGTTGGATTTGCAGAGTAATATTTGTACTATAACATCATCTACAAATAAGGATACTTTCACTTCTTCTCTTGGTTTTTGTATCACCTTCATCTCCTGCTGTTGTCTTAATTGCTCCAACTAAGACTTCAAGAATTATATTGAAGTGATATGGAGAGAGAGGAAAACCTTGTCTTATCCCTGATTTTAGTGAAAATGTTTTAAGTTTCTCTCCACTTAGGTTGATATTGGCTATGAGGTTGCTGTAACTCACCTTTATTATATTAAGATATATTCCTTTTATCTCTAGACTTTCTAGGACTTTTATCACAAAGGGTGATAAACTTTGCCAAAGGTCCTTTGTTTATCTAAAGAGATGATGTGGTTTTTATCTTACAGTTTGTTTATATGGTGGAGTATATTTATCTATTTAGGTATCTTAAACAATCTAAGAACCTCTTCAAGCCTTTTTGATCATGGTGAATGATTTTGTTGATGTTTCCTTGGATTCAGTTTGCAAGTGTCTTATTGAAAACTTTTGCCTATATTTTCATTAGGGAAATTGATCTGTAATTCTCTTTATTGGGACTTCATGTGGTTTAGATAGCAGGATAACTACAGACTTTGGGCAATCTTTCTTCTTCTCCTATTTTAATGAATAATTTGAGGAGTATTGCCATTAATTAATTGAAAGTCTTGTATAATTCTATATAAAAGTCATCTGGTCCTTGTAGCTGGAGTTTTCTCCAGTCCTACCTGGACCAAGGTCAGGACAAATCTTTGTCACCTGTCAGTCCCACTGCTGCTCAGACCCAACTGAGTAAACACAGAGAGACTTATATTGCTTACAAACTGTATGACCGTGGCAGGCTTTTTGTGATCTAGTTCTTTTATCTTAAATTAACCCATTTCAATAAATCTATAAGTTGCCACGTGGCTTGTGACTTACCAGTAATTTTACATATCACTTCCTCTGTGTCTGGCTCGGGATTCCTGACTCAGCCTTCCTGTTCCCAGAATTCTCTTCTTTCCTTGTCCTATACTTCCTGTCTGGCTACTGGCCAATCAGTGTTTTATTTATTAACAAATCAGAACAACACATTTAACATACAGAACATCCCACAACAGGTCCTTGGCTCTTTTGAGGGGGAGGAGGATTATTTAATGTTCATATATCACTTGAAGCTATAGATCTGTTTAAATTGCTTATCTGATCTTGATTTATCTTTGGTAGGTGGATATACTGAGAAAATTATCCACCCACTTTTTAAATTTGTTTTTTCTTTTTTCTGATTTGGTGGAATATAGCCTGTTAAAGCTTGTGCTTATGAGGCTGTGTATTTCTATGGTGTCTGTTGTTATGTACCCTTTTTTGTTTCTAATTGTGTTAATACGGATCTTTTTATCAGCCTTTATGTTAATTTGGTTAAGGATTTTTCCCAGTTTTACTGATTTTTCTCAATGAACCATCTGTTTTCATTGATTATGTGTGTTGTTTTATTGTTGGTGATGTTTCTATTTTATTGTTTTTAGGCCTGAGTTTGACTTTCTCATGTCATCCACTCCCCTGGGGTTTGATTTGTATTTTTTTGCTCTAGAGCTTTCAGAAGTGCTGTTAAGTGACTAATATGAGAGCTCTAATATTTTTTTTTCATATTGATGCTTAGTGCTCCATACTTGCCTTTAGGAACTCCTTCCTTTTGTCCCATAAGTGGCATATGTTGGTTTCATTTTTATTCGGTTCTTTAAAGTTTTTAATTACTTTCTTAATATCTATATTGACCCATCTTTCATTAAGTATTATGTTGTTCAGTGTCCATGAATTTGTAAACATTCTATTTTGTCTGTTGTTGTTTATATCTACCTTTAATTCTTAGTGGTCAAGTAGGGTGCATGATGCTATTTTAATTTTCTTTTGTCTATTGAGGCTTCCTTGAATACAAACATATGTTCAATTTTGGAGAAAGTTAGATTAAGTGCTGAGAAGAACGTATATTCTTTTGTGTTTAGGTGAAATGTTCTATAAATATCTGTTAGGTCCATTTGATTTATGACCTCAGTAGCTCCAGCATTTCCCTGTTGAGTTGTTCTGTATACTTCTTATAAGTTGTTAGGCATCAACAACTGTAGAAATATGAGAGAAGTAAACTCAACTGCATTATTATAACAACTAAATTTTGAGAGTTTTTTCTCCCAAGCTGAGGCTGGAAGCCAGGAAATAAAGCATGCCAATCAGAGCTCTACTACTGTGTCATATCCTCTCCTGTATTCTCAGTTTTGACAGGAGATGGAGAAATGACACATTTACTGCATTTGATTGATTGGATCACTTGTATTGTGACTGGAGAGGGTTCAGTTTATCTATACTTACACCTTGCTTTATCTGTCCTTCTCAGATTATTTTCTTTAAGATAGGTTAAACACGAGTAACTTTAAAGCCACTCTAAATGCTCTGAAGTAAGTTTAGATAATTGTCCATCTCAGTCCTACAGATGCACATCTCCATTCATTTGGAAGAACAATTCACATACTTCTAGATTTGGTGTATACTTGTAATCTCAGCTCTCCATAAGAGTCTTGAACTGAAGACTAATATGGAGCACAGTGAAACTATGTCTGAAAATAGCTGAAATCCAGTAATAAGCCTCTCTTTAAGATGAGTTCCTTATAACAATGATGCAGATTTACATTTCCTTTACACGATTAAATTAGTGGACATTTAATTAGTGGGAAGACATTTTAGCACCAAATAATATTTATCTCTTTATTAAACCATAACTTAATTTTCCACTAACTTATTGAAAGTTAGAATAGTTGCAATTGTGAATAAAATGTTCTCTAAACATGCCTATGTGGTCTGTTGGTGAGGATACACTTTTAACTTCTTGAGATAAATACCAGGGAATACAACTGCTAGTCAGGTTTTGTTTTGTTAAAATCTTTGCCAAATCGTCTTCCAAATGGTGGTGCTATTTTGTGTCCCACAAGCAAATAATGAGTGTTCTCCTGGTTCAACATGCTCATCAGCATTTGGTGCTGCCCGTTTGATTTTACCCATTTTAATGAGTGTGTGGTGATAACTAATTTTTTGCTTTAATGTGCTTTTCCATGATGACATTAAACAGAGGGTCGCTTTTTCTATATTTATTCACCATCTGTGTGTCTTCTGTGGTGCAGAATATTCTTTAATGAAGAACCATAATTATGTTTACTTAGCCTCATCCAAAAGCAATTTGTTAAAAGTTATTGGGTAGTTTGTAGAATTTCCAGGAGACACAAATGGCCAGCTTTAGAGAACTGACCATGTTTTCTCTCCGTGCTACTGTTGTCACCAAAAACTGGAAATCGTGTTCATTGTTTCTGTCACTATCATCCGTAAGCCTCCATCTTACTCCAGAATATATAACAAGTGAAAATATCAAGCCTACTTTTGAGTTGTAGATCAGGGTGGTCTAAGAGACTCTTGAAATATCACAGGCTATTTCTATTGTCCTTTGTTTTCCCCCACAGAGGTGAGATGTAAGTCCCTTTTGCTGTAGACAATTTGTACTTCAAACACAGGGCCCAGAGTTCCTTGAGCTGGACTGACCTAAATGCCTTCCTCATGAAGACCTCTTGCAAGCTTCCAAGGGAGGGAAGCAATGTAGCTATGGTGCCTATGAACTAAAACAAGGAACAGCATTGCATGATCACCCTAATGGCACAGCAGTGATACACGTGCTTTGGTGGTGACCAACAACTCTCTAATTGGACTCAAGACAAACTGTACGAGAGGAAATCATGCCTGGTACTGGATATCTATCCATCTACCCAAGGCTAGTGAACTCATGGTTCGTGGAGAAGAAAGTACAACTACCACTTGAGTAAAACAGCATAATCCCTAACAAGAATCTTAATATCCTTATACTCAAAGATAAATGTAGTTCTCACCCCTCATCAAGAAAGTTCTTTGCAACACATGAAAATCACAACCAATAGAAATGAATAATTATGGGGCCCATTCCCAGTGGATACATTTTCAGAATAATTCCCACACCTAACACTCCCAAATCATTTCAGAAGAAGGAAAAAAAAAAAAAAGATTGCAAGTGCCAGAGGAACAGAGGGTTTGTTATGATACTGTGTCTCCTTGTAATGTCAGAAGGTATACCCATACAGTCTCATCATCATGACTACCTAAACATGAGCTAGTAAAGGACAATAGATGTGCTACTGTGGACAGTAGAAAGCTCAAGAGGCTTCAGCCTTACAAAAAGAACTTTGGGCAACTAAGGAATGTTACAAGTGTAAGAAATAATCTTCTCCAGGAACAAGCACACCAATCAATTAGCCAGTATCAAATGGTCAACCCTGAAAACACACATACAAATAATATTATACAGACTGAGCAAGCTGTATTATGCATTTAGGGATATATATATATATATATATATATATATATATATATATATATATATAAAATACATCTATGTATGAAACAATAATAAAAATGAGATGATGATTTGAGAAAGCACAAGGAGAGGTTTATGGGAGGAGTTTAAAGAGAGGAAGGGGATATTATGTAATTATAATCTTAAAAATAAAAGAGATATTAAAAATAAAAATCAATATCTCTTTAACCATCCTCGTGCTGATCTATAATTTTGATGACAGGTCTCTTAATGAGAGTTCTAGATCATCCATGCCCTCAATCTAGATGTACAGGAATAATTCTCATTCTACCTGGAGGGGTAAAGTTACATGGGAGGGACAATTGCTCAAACGTGGAAATGAGATCCAAAATAAAGTTGAAGTCTACAGCAGAATTACCTGAGTCTTTCTTCTATTGATTATCATTTCATGTACCTGATTCTACACTGTACAGTCCCTTTTTGTATGTGACCTCGCATCTTACTTCTCTCTTGTATATGAGGTTGGTGTCTCACTTTCCTATCCTTTGCTGGACTGTTCATGTGAAAGTCAGTAAGGGGTTATATGAACCAACCCCCACTAGCATTCTGTTGAATTTCCAGTGATTGTCACTTTGAAGGAAATATACACACACACACACACACACACTCTCTCTCTCTCTCTCTCTCTCTCTCTCTCTCTCTCTCTCTCTCTCGCACACCACAGGCAAATAATTCTGAAACATCTGGAGTAATTAACCACACATACTTTACTTCACAAGGTTGAAGAATGTAGAATTTCATCCAGGAAACAATAGAATAAGATTAGATTGATAACAGCAGAAAATCTGTCAAATTAAAAATGATCTTGGCTGCTTGGTAAAAATTTTTTATAGAGTCTAATGAATGGTTTGAAGCTAACAATCTTTTAGTTAACATTATTTGACCATCTTTTTTTCCCCTTTCTTGAACATGAAGTTTCAGGTCAATGTGCCTTCATCTACATATATAGCACAGGTCCTCAGTGAGAATTTTATTGCTCTCTAGGGAGCTGTTTACTACAGTGTCAGTTGCCTATGATAAATTACTGTTTGAAAACATTAAATGAAAAATTTCAAAAAATCATAGATTTTATTTTGAATGTCATTCTGAGTATTACAATGAAATCTTAAACTAGTGCATTGTTTTCACCTAGGTCATAAATACTCCTTTTGTTCAGTGTATCCATTAGTTATTAATTAGCTTTCTACTCTAAGTTATTTTGTTGTATTTCAACAAATAGTTCAAGGGAAAACTATTTTATTATTTTATTTAAGAAAGGTGCCATGGTGGGGGAATAGAAT